>CM064558.1:669050-825620 GCA_032716605.1 Paralithodes platypus | reverse complement strand
CCTGGAGGACCCCCGCATAAGGAAACAGGGGACCGTCTTGTCATGAGGGTCCAACCCGAAGGCTCACCCGACTCAATCACCCGACGGGCCAGACCGACGAGCTACCCAGGCAGGAAAGAACAAAGGGAAACCAACAATCCTGAATGCATCAGCCACAGGTCAAGAGGAGGGAGACCCACCCAGCTGCGCCGGGATGTGGACGTGCCAGGTACGATCGGGACAACACTCACCCAACCTCGCCCGACGTATCTATTAGGTTACCCACGAACCCGTCGGCGGGGGGGTCTGAGAAAAATCCCGGGCACAGCCGCAGAGAGCGAGCTCCCCAGAGCACACCCAGCGACCGAGCCGTCGCCGAACGGTAAGCGCGGCCCTAGCGGCAGGAGCCGATCCATAGAGGCCAAAACGGAAACACCAGCGGTGCCCATGAGGAGGAGGGTAGGCAGTAGCCCGAAGGCCTCCCTAAGGTACAGGGGCAGAGCAACCCAATGCAGCGAATCCACGAACGAGTCCCAGAGCCGCCAAACGGAGAGGGAGAACCGATTGCAACACGGCGATGGCCCCGGCCACCAAAGGTGCAACGCGTCCGGCAGACCCCGGGTCAGAAACCGGTAAGCGCCGGACAAACACCCATGCAGCCACACACAAGACCCAATGTCAACGACTAACGCGACTCGGGGTCAAGCAGTGACTTGGGTGAACAAAATCTGAAGGGGCACCCTAACAACGTAAAGCGATGTCGCGAACAAGCCTGTGAGATGGACGGCGGCGGCCCAAAATGCACATAGGCCATAGGGCGTCGGAAAACTACCAACCAACACGGCCAAAGGAAAACAGGAGCTTGGAGCCCGCTCTCTGAGGAGAGGTACCCAGAGCCTGACCTCCACCAGGTCGGGGGGGGGGGGCAGAAGACATCTGCGGTCGGCGATGTTGAGACCAGAAGGGAAAAGGAGAAAAAGCAGTTAATGCCGTGCGAACATTGTAACACCAACGATCGGAAAAAAGAGTTCCCCGAACGCGACCAAGAATCTCTGGAAGCGAGGATGGAGAGGAACGAGCCAAGAGCCATCCTAAGGAGGGCCAGACGACACTACCCGCACAAAGGACAGAGGAAGAAACGGGCCAGGCGATACACGGGGTACCAGGCAGCATCCGAAACCGTGTGTGCAACGCATGTGCCCCGTTGAAGTGAAGCCAAACAGATCCACCACGCGGAGAACAGGAACTTCCGCATCGCGGATCGCAGAGGTCCGGACGACGGCAACCCGAAAGATCCACGGGAGGATGGAAAAACCGTCTGGTGGACCAGGAACGGTCAACCTCCCCTCGACGGCTACCCAAACAATCACCAACTCGGGCATGGACGTGGAACACGTGGGCCACCAACCCCTCTGAAGAGATGGGAGCCGGTTGATCCCGTGACAGGTGCGGAGGGGGGGGCTGGACCGTCCACCAACTCTCAGGTGAGACCCCTCCGCGATTAAAACTCCGCCCATCCACAGCAACCAAAACCCGGCCGCCCTCCAACTTCCCTCAGCGGACTAGAAAAAACCCGAGGGGCGCAAGGGCGAAAACAACAAACCCGAGGGAGCACACCGAGAGGAGGGAGCGAAAACCCCGTACGCCCAGGCGAAGAAGGAGAACAAGGAGGAGCCGACCAATAGAACTACACATTGTGAATTTTTTACGACGTGGAGGTACCCCCAACCAGTAATACGGGGCACCTGTAGCTTGAAAGGAAGAAAAAAGCATGAGCGGACAAAAACACACGTTGACCTCCTCTACCGAACCAACCAAACCCCCCTCCTGCCCACCCCCCCAAACCTCGTGCGAAAAGGGCGGAAATAGAAGCCACCTCACAACCCCAAAGGCCAGGCGCGGAGGGAAGGCATGACCACCCTTCGAAGGCGACCGGAAGTGGAAAGGAAGGGGCCGTCCAGCCCCGACACAGATGAGGGATGAAAGGGGCAAGAAATCAGAAGTCCTGGCTGATGGCGGAACCTGAAGCACTGGTGGCCAGCAATAACGTCCCAGTTCCTGCGCCCCGTTTCCAGGTCGTAACAGCACTAAGCACTTGCAGCAGCACCTACCCGCCGACAGACGGAGTCCAAATTGGCAGAAAGGACGGGAGTGATGAAGAACACCCAGCGCGCAGGGGCCCACAAGCTCGTTCGGTTGCGTGACGGAAGCAGGGTCCGTAACGACAGCAGCACTCGTCGTGTGGCGGAAGCAGGGGCGGGGAAAAAAGAAAAATGCCGGGACAGAGAAAAGCGTGATCGGCGGATTCCCAAAGCCAATTAATCCTGCGTCAAAATACCCCGACTGTATATAGCGCAGACGTAAAGTACAACAAACCCTGACGAATAACCAAGGGTGGGGGGGGGGGGGGGCCAGGCCCGCACACAAGAACTCAGGTGGGACCGTACCGTCTGTGACGGTGACCGAGTTGCCGAAAAAGTCGCACAAAAAAACCTGCACCTTCAGCTCGGGAAACCAAAGCAACCGGGCGAGCCGTAAGGTGGACCCCGCTGAAACGCGGGTTCCAAACCCCTCGACGCGAAGATCGCCTTGGCGGCAGAAACGCCCTCGAAAAGCCGCAGGTGGTGAACAGACGCCTGGAGGGAACCTAAAGACCAATACAATAGAAGTCCGTCACCCTCCGTCGTCAAGGGAAAAACCTTGGTCGACAGAGGGCTGAAGCCGGGTGAGAGAAGAACGGGGTAGCAATAGAACAAAGTTCAAGAACGGGCGCGCTCATCCAGGACCAGAACGCGCCGTCCAACCCGCCGACAGACTCAAGAGGAGGCAAAATCAGGGACGACTCCGGGGGAGGGACGGAAGGAGAGCCGTCGACGGATCGTTGTGTGAAGTCGAAGGCCTCAGCAAACCAGGCCTCCAATGGGAGAGGGTGACCGAGCATGATGGCTAAGCCAGGCGTACCGGCGTCGCACAAACCTGTCCCATAGGAGGACAGACCCGTCAACACAGCCAGGGACTGAACAGCCGGAAGGATGTCAGGGCGGCTGAAGTCTGACCAGAGCGTAGGGCCGCAGAAGGGAGGGGGACCATAGCAGGGGTAGGTAGGGTGAGGTGCTGAGGGTGAGGCACCGCCAAGAAGGGCGAGAAGAGGGAGTCGTCCATCGACTCCAAGCGCCCGTCGAAGCGTGACACAACCCAGCCCTGCATAGCCGACAATTGATCCGAGAGAGGCTACCCGCCCCCCCCCAGAATGGTCGGCCCGCAGTGGTGCGAGCGTGAGCGGGAGCGAGACCCCCGACACGAACCAGCAGCGTCGCGGCCCAAGGAAGGCGAGCGACGACGGTTGTGTCGCCGTTGAGGGACTCGTCCCCGATCACGAACGGCCGAGGGGGAAACAGCACCATTCCCCTCTTCCAGCGACACATCAGCTCCTGAGAAAGGGGACCCCGAAACCTCGCGAAACCCCACCGAGGCAAGAGGAGGGGTACCCCCCTGGCGAGACGGTAAGTGAAGGTCAGGAAGAGAAGAATGAGGAGGAGCAGGACGACGGGAGTGGGAAGGCGGGCGGGGTGAAAGGAGGCCAGGAGCCGCGGGGGGAAACAGAGCAAGGATCCCCGGGGCTGAGATAACAGGGCGGCCCGACACCGAGGCGGAGGAGGGAGGGAACACCACCGTGGGACGAGACCGTGAAGGAAGAATAGGCACTGAAGCAGGTGAAGTAGGAGAAGCAACGACATCCAGGCGGACCCTCCTGGACAGTGTAGGAGGAGGGAGCAGAGGGCCAGCTACAGCATGAACAACCGCGCGCGGAGAGGACAACGTAAGAGGAAGTCGTCTGGGCTGGGGAAGCGGGCGGAAGGGAGTAGAGCCCCTATCCGTAGAGGCCAGGGGAGGGCGCACAGGGGCAGAGCCGCTAACCCCGGCCTCAGGGCGAGAACCATGACGAGGGCGACGGGCGTCGTCAAGGCGATCAGGAGGACGACGAAGCGAGCGGAGAGCGTGGACGGAGCCGGGGAAACCCCCCGACGATGGGACGACCGGCTGCGGGACCCAGGGGAGAGGGCCCAAGCAGGGAGAGGGCCAGGTAAATGGCCTTCAGTCGGGTCAGGGATACCCAGGGCGACGCGGATCCGGTCGCCAACAAAGGCCGGGGAACGGTGGCCCACAGTCCTAATGTGGCGGGAGACCATCGTCCACACCGACGGAAGGGAAGCAGGAGGACAGGGCCGCCGACGAGGAGCCAGGGCCATGGAGCAAGCACAACCACCAGGGCCAGAACACGGGCCACACAGAGCAGGGAGGTAGGCCGTAGAGGACACACAGAGCGAGTGGCGCAAGCAGGACTTGTGGGCTCTCCAAGCACGGGGAGCGACAACCAAGGCGAAAGCAAGGCAGCCTACCTGCACTAGAAGAACACACACCATAATCAGCACGTCGAAGGAGTAAGTGGAGAGAATGTCCAAGAAGAACCAGGGAAGGAGCATGGGGAAACAGGAACACACATGCAAACAGGTATCCGTACTCACCCTAAACTGGGAGCACAGAGGTAGGTGAGGAGGGCGGCCGAGGCGGAAGAGCACTAGCAGAACCTGCAAAGATGGAGAAAGTGTTAACCACCACTCAACATCTTACATGCAGGGCCTATAACACCAGTAAAGTGCATACACCAATATAGTATCAGGCAACAAGATGACATAACAAAAGTCAATAGTGAAAGCCAACTATTACCGCAAATTTGCGGGCCAATGGAGGCATAACCGTACCGACACCACCCTCCTGCAATTTCGCGGGACCCCCCCAACGATCTCCGCAAATTTGCGGGGAACCGAAATGTCCCAGAGGACCGAATCGAGCACCCCGCAAATTTGCGGGACCGGCCGAGATGGTCCGGCGCCGAAAAAGCGAGAGGAGCGTCTAGGAAATACCAGAAGAGGCCCAGAAAAAAGCGTCATCTCCTTATGAACTCCAAGCGACGATGGCCATCAAGCTGAGCAGTGTCTACCTTGATATGATCCTGACTCAACCGGTCAAGGGAGAGGCAAGGAAGACACACCAGGGGAGAGGAGGCACATCCCCTAGGAACCACCCAACCCACAGAGATAGAGCAAAGCCCATGAGGAGAAGTGGCAGGAAGGGTGGTTTGGCACAAACAGGGGCCCCGTAGGGTACCCCAGGATTGGGCAAAAGGGTATGAAAGGATGGAGGTGAAAACAGTAAGGGAACACAAAAACCAGTAAATGAAACTGGCGAGAAAAAGGGTGGCCTAGCCGTGAGGAGAGAATGTGTCAGGGGCGAAAAACCCTGTGGTGTGAGGGAGGGGCCCCCGTGGGGTACCCCAGGATATCACGAACCACCAAGCGCCCAGGCCCTTGAGACACAGTGAAGGCTCGAAAGGGGGGACTCGGGAATAACGCTAATAATGCGGCCGACACAAACCCTACAAACAGCACCGCCACCACGAAATCTCAGATCGTGAACCAACTGTACACCTAGGCTATGAAAATATGAAAACTCATAGGGGCATAGCAATTCCTGAATGAGAAACAAGCTAGGCTAAAATAAGCTAAAAGCTAAACTATGCCCAGACTAACAGGAAAAAAGAATATGAAAAGAGAAAGGAATGAAACACACACACGAGGAACGCCAGGCGCCCCCGTACCTTCGGTAGCTATTTCCACACGCGTCTCCATTAAACACACTGAGGAGCCCATTTACGTGTGCCCTAGATCACGTAACATCTGTCTAACAAAAAGAAGGCCAGATAAGCCGAAACGAACCTAAACAGGGTGAATTAAAGGAGCACAACAAAAGCGACTGCATTCAATGGAGCGCGTGAAAAAATGATAACAAGAGAGGGTCGCTCATGCGCACGTTCGACAGGGATCTGCACATGACGGAACACAGGATGGGCCTTAAGCGGTAACTAAGGTAAACCCCTTTTTCTTCTCTTCTATGCTTTTTTCACCTTCGGTGGTAGTTTTGGTTAATGTACAACGTCTCCTAGAGCATGATAAGGAGTAGACTCTAGACGTTTTCTTTTTAACCGCGGTTGGAATGACGACATAGCAGTCAAAATAGACAAGTCGTCATTGCAATTAGGTTAATAGCCTTGACGTTGGATTTGCCAAGACTACTAACAAATCGCACCTTTGGACGTTCCGATACGCTACTATTTATAGTTCAGTGATCGGAGCGTCCCAAGGGTGCTTTCAAGACAACAAGACAAGGGTGCTTTCAATACAATATAATATAACAGCGCACGTCACAAAAGGAAAATTACAAGAACCTCTCAGTGAAGTGCCGTTGTTAAGGCATTACTTCCCGAACCACATCTGATCTTCAAGAGCAAGACAAACTCGCTAGTAGACGGAAGAAGAAGAAGACGTTTATATCAGCAGATTCCTTTGACCATTAATCTGAATGTTTTGAAGTAGGTAATAGGCTACAATGACAATGGTAAACTTTTGTAGTGATTTCATGAACATATGATAGGTGTGTGTGCACCATTGTGTCATTTGGGTGGCCTAATGTCTCAATGTTTTCGTCATACACAGGTTCATAGGGGTAAAGTCCGATAATCCGAAAAATCCACTAATCCGAACGGGGGCCGGTCCGCTGCCCTTCGGATTAACGGAAGTTTACTGTATAAGGTATAAGTTCAAGGTGATACTTTGGATAAACCTGACTTCTAGCAAGCACCAAACAGCGATTTTGTAAGTAGCCAAGCATATTATTTTTTCAGATAAGCCTAGGCCTACTTGTATTAGCCTAGGCCTATGATGATAATGATGATTTGAAGCAGAAATGAGAAGCATAGGCTGAGGCTAGGCATATTAGGCTTAGGATAACCCATTATCCAACAATTTTAGGACTGCCCCCACTAGTGGGGCTATGTATAATGTATTGATAGGCTAATGAAGATCAAGGAAGATTTAAGGTTAAAGACAGTAAAAAATAAGGTTAGCTAGGCAGCTGGGAATCTGGTTCTGGTAGGCTAAGACTCAGAGCCCACTCTTAACCCGGGAATGGCGAAGGTCCTCAATTATGGTAATTATTTAGAAGATGACCTTTTTTCTAGTTATTAAAAACTTACTCTATGGTGTATTATATGATATATAGAAGCAATAGAACTGTTAAAATGACCTGGGAAGTGTATATTAAACTTAGCCTAGACTAACATTCCTGTATTTTTTTTTTTTTTTTTTTGTAAGGCTAGGCTAGGCTAATCTAGCCTAGGCTACTCTTGAGTTTTGGAACACAGTAGGCCTAAGCCTAGGCCTATTTTAGATGTCTAACTTTTAAAATAATAATATAAAAATACGTAGGCTAGGCCTAGGCTAGGATTATTATTTTTTTATCATTATACAGAAAGTTGTATCACTCAAAAAAACAGCGTCATTCGACACCCTGGCTAGGCTATAGCCTATGACAATAACAGTTTGCCGTCATGCCGTGGGATTATAGGGGTAGACCTGTCACTGAAGAATACTTTCGCAGTCTACCGTTTGTTTTTGTTTCAAGGTATAGTCTATAGGCAGAATAGGCTACAGTAGTATCTTATCTACTGGTATCTTTTTATTGTAGTTTATATTATGAGTGGAAGATTTGCAATAACTTACCCTAACCAAAGTCCAAACTTAGTGTCCAAAGTGGGATCTGCACCCTGCCTCTATGTTCTCATTTTGTATACCGGTAACTTTTTAGCCAGATTACCGGTACAATTTAATAAGTGTACAGCCAGCAGCTAGGCCTACCGCCTACAGTGCATTTATAGATTTCCCGGAATCCCGGCCATGACTTGGGTATCACTAAAGAATCTTTCCGCAGCCTTATGTACAATTGTTTGTTTTTATTTCTTCAAGGAATATAGTACAGTAGTTTATTGTTCAATTGTTTATCATGTTATGAGTAGATAATTTGCATTACCTTACCCTAACCTAACTTTACTTAGTCTTAGTGTCCAAAGTGGGGGCTGCCACTATCCCCACAGTCCACACACCCGCTAACTAACATATTATTGGTATGTCTTGTCATTACTATAACCTGACTTCATGGGGGTAACGGAGACTTGATTGAATATTTTCGGAATTAGCCTCGCAGAATCTTGAGTCTTTTAAAGTTGTGAAAATTAAAGTAAGTTTCTACGTTCCTACTGATTGTACTTAACCCGAGATGGGTTTTACTCGGCCCAGGGAAAATAATAGACAAACAAATGTTCTAATCAAAGTTTATTCTTGAAACTTGGTACCGGTATGTATTTTAACCAGTACTCTATAGTAACTCATGTATCATATGAAAGGATATAAATTAAGTAGCCTATGTAATAGTTCTTGGAATGCAACAACAAATATACATGAAATCTTTATTGGACAAAAGTTACAAAACTAAAACAGGGACTGCTAAGAATAATTTAAAAACCTGTTTTCAATGCCTATATTAGTGGACCTGAAGTGCATCTCTTTGAGACTGAAGTACAGGCAGCCAGCTCCCCTAGTATCCTGATTAAACACCAGTAAACATACATAACATCCCTTTTACTTACAATATTATTCATTCCTTTTAATAAATTTTGAGCATGTATTGTGCATATATTTACCTTCACATCTCAAAATTTCTCCGGCGGCCGGGGGGCGTAGCCCCCCGGACCCCTGTTATGAAGCGGGGCGCTGCGCCCCCCGCAGACGCCGCGCAAAGTTGATCCTTGTAAGCTTAGAAAAATGATCCAGAACTGGATAATTTCTGTTTTGGCACCCTGTCCTGGAAGGTTAAATGCCGCCGTGCTCGCTCCCTCGAAGATCCTTCCATTTCGTATGGGATGATAGGACCAGTGTGCCAAAAATCGCCCATTTTCTTCGTGATCCCGAACCTAACATCTGAAAAAATATTGATACTGAAATAGGCTAAGAGCCTGTGACTGTCCCGGGGCGGCCGGGAGCCCTAAACCTGCCAGGTAAGATCCTATGTAGCGGTAGTCACCGTATTTTGTTTGCCCATTAACTAAGGGATCCTTATTTATATCCTCATATCTCTTAGTTATTTTCTTCACTTACCTCAACAATACTAAACCCCGATAGCTGGGGAGGGTATGAAATATATCAGGGAAAGAGAGGGGTTGAAACACGGAGATTAACTAGAATATAGCCATCTTGATTAACCGAGCCCAGACGTTGTGTATCCTTGTTTGTGATTGGTTGTTGATTATCGTGACGTCATCAGCCAAGGCGGGCCTCAGCGATGACGTCATTCCAGCCCTCGGCCAACATGTCGTCATTACACCCGCTTAATCTTACACCCGGTTAATTTAACATCAGCGGTGTATATGTTTCACACAACGTGTATTATAATGTCATTAGTGCACTGTGTAATTTGCGTCTTGATATTCAAACCGTTTCTATTTATCAATACTAATTAGTATCCCCCACCCCCGTATTTGCCTCGTGAACGGTAAGGTTAATTTGCGAGAGCGGTATCGTCCCAAGATGAAGTGATATATTGGTAATTATAGGGAATAGGCTCGCACCCTTATTTGTTATGTTTTTTCCTCCAGATTTTGAGAAATGAGTGTAGGCTCTATTCATGGTCTTAGTTATAATGCCAATGTTGGATACACGAGGGGTGGAGGGGGGGCTTTCCCCCCCCCCCCCCTCACCCCCCCATGAATTATTGAAATCGTCATCTATGTTGCCAGCAGGGGGTAATTATTGATTACACTGCATAAAGAAGGCGTTTGTAAACTGTGACTGTCCGAAAGAGCTCTGAGATTTATTAGAATGTGCGTTTTTTCGGTCAATATTAAGGAGACGGACCACAGCTATTTTCAATGATTGTATTTTTGTGGATTTGTTATTTATATGATTTATTAGGTTTCTATAGGCCTATTACAATTTGTTCATGCAAATTAAGGAACATATCCAGGAACCTGGCCAACTTTTATTTTGTGAGTTTTTTGGGGGGGTTTTAGCTAGTTTTCATCATTATACAGTACAGTGGTTGTCATTAATTAGAATCTCCAGAAAAAAAGTTGTCCCCATTATCCAACAATCTTAAGATACGGCCCCCGATAGTGGGGATGGCTATGAAGTACAGGGAAATTGAGGGGTAAAAGACGAAAATAAGGGGTAATATTAGCGTAACCTAACAACCTTACCTAACTTAACCTAGTATATTAGGTGGGGGCTGCCGCCCCCACACCCCCGCTGGTTTGGTATTTAGCCTAATTCATAAAAGATTGACGGTCGGCAAAAGAGTTAATTATAAGAGTGAGAGAACTCTATTTCTTATTCCTAATCTGCCAACCTCTGCATCATTTGAGTCTGAAGGGGTTAAGTGGTCTAAGAGTTAATCAACATGGCTAAATTGCAGATAATGTTTCAACATCACGATAATTGTTTAGTGTATGGCCTCCTCCTAAAGAAAATGGATTTTTGAGCACAGACTGAACCAAATGTTCACTACTGTATTTACATAGCTGGTCATTAACCTAACCTAACCTAACCTAACCTAAGGTAACCTGGGCATCCTGGGGGCTGCTGCCCCCAGACCCCCGGTGGTCTTGGGTTGAAAAGTGATAAAAACACGTAGCCTATCTCTTACCTCATTATTCAAAGTTTTGTATTTTGTTTAATATACACTTCCCAGGTAATTTGAACAGTTCTATTGCTTCTATATATCATATAATACACCATAGAATACGTTTTTAATAACTAGAAAAAGAGAACTTCGATTAAACAATTACGATCTTAAGATGCGGCCCCCGATAGTGGGGAGGGCTATGAAGTACAGGGAAATTGAGGGGTAAAAGACGAAAATAAGGGGTAATATTAGCGTAACTTAACAACCTTACCTAACCTAACCTAGTATATTTGTTAGTAGTCTTGGCAAATCGCACGTCAAGGCTATTAACCTAATTGCAATGACGACTTGTCTATTTTGACTGCTATGTCGTCATTCCAACCGCGGTTAAAAAGAAAACGTCTAGAGTCTACTCCTTATCTTGCTCTAGGAGACGTTGTACATTAACCAAAACTACCACCGAAGGTGAAAAAAGTATAGAAGAGAAGAAAAAGGGGTTTACCTTAGTTACCGCTCAAGGCCCATCCCGTGTTCCGTCATGCGCCGATCCCTGTTCGAACGTGCGCATGAGCGACCCTCTCTTGTTATCATTTTTTCACGCGTCGCCATTGTTGAGTCCGCTTTTGTTGTGCTCCTTCAATTCACCCTGTTTTTAGGTTCGTTTCGGCTTTTCTGGCCTTCTTTTTGTTAGACAGATGTTACGTGATCTAGGACACACGTAAATGGGCTCCTCAGTGTGTTTAATGGAGACGCGTGTGGAAATAGCTACCGAAGGTACGGGGGCGCCTGGCGTTCCTCGTATGTGTTTTTCATTCCTTTCTCTTTTCATATTCTTTTTTCCTGTTAGTCTGGGCATAGTTTAGCTTATTTTAGCCTAGCTTGTTTCTCATTCAGGAATTGCTATGCCCTATGAGTTTTCATATTTTCATAGCCTAGGTGTACAGTTGGTTCACAATCTGAGATTTCGTGGTGGCGGTGCTGTTTGTAGGGTTTGTGTCGGCCGCATTATTAGCGTTATTCCCGAGTCCCCCCTTACGAGCCTTCACTGTGTCTCCAGGGCCTGGGCGCTTGGTGGTTCGTGATATCCAGGGGTACCCTACGGGGGCCTCTCCCTCACACCACAGGGTTTTTTCGCCCCTGACACATTCTCTCCTCACGGCTAGGCCACCCTTTTTCTCGCCAGTTTCATTTACTGGTTTTTGTGTTCCCTTACTGTTTTCACCTCCATCCTTTCATTCCCTTTTGCCCAATCCTGGGGTACCCTACGGGGGCCCCTGTTTGTGCCGAACCACCCTTCCTGCCACTTCTCCTCATGGGCTTTGCTCTATCTCTGTGGGTGGGGTGGTTCCTGGGGGATGTGCCTCCTCTCCCCTGGTGTGTCTTCCTTGCCTCTCCCTTGACCGGTTGAGTCAGGATATTCAAGGAAGACACTGCTCAGCTTGATGGCCATCGTCGCTTGGAGTCATAAGGAGTTGACGCTTTTTTCTGGGCCTGTGTTGGTATTACCTAGACGCTCCTCTCGCTTTTTTCGGCGCCGGACCATCTCGGCCGGTCCCGCAAATTTGCGGAGTGCTCGATTCGGTCCACGGACGATTCGGCTCCCCGCAAATTTGCGGAGATCGCTGGGGGGTCTCGCGGTGAGGCGGGAGGGTTGTGTCGGTACGGTTATGCCTCCATTGGCCCGCAAATTTGCGGTTATAGTTGGCTTTCCCGGTGACCCTTTTTTGTGTCATCTTGTTGCCTGGTACTATATTGGTGTATGCACTTGCCTGGTGTTATGGACCCTGCATGTGAGGTGTTGAGTGGTGGTTAACACTTTCTCCATCTTTGCAGGTTTCTGCTTGTGCTCTTCCGCCTCACCCGCCCTCCTCACCTCCATCGGTGCTCCCGGTTTAGAGTGAGTACGACTTCCAGTTTGCATGTGTGTTCCTGTTTACCCATGCTCATTCCCTGGTTTTTATTGGACATTATCTTCACTTACTCCGTCAACGTGCTGCTTATGGTGTGTGTTCTTCCATTGCAGGTGGGATGCCTTGCTTTCGCCAGGGCTGTGGCTCCCCGTGCTTGGACTGCCACAGGTCCTGCTTGCGGCATTCGCAATGTGTGTCCTCTACGGCCTACCTCCCGGCTTTGTGTGGCCCGTGTATGGACCTGGTGGATGTGGTGGACCATCACCCTGGTTCCTCTGACGCGGCGGTGGCCTCTGCATCCCTTCAGTCTGTGTGGGCGGTGGTCTCCCACCACATCAGGACTGTGGGCCACCGTTCCCCGGCCTTTGTTGACGACCGGATCCGCGTCGCCCTGGGCATCCCTGACCCGTCTGGGGGCCATTTACCTGGCCCTCTCCCTGCTCGGGCCCTCCTCCCTGGGTCCCGTGGTCGGTCGTCGCATCGTCGGGTGGATCCCCAGCTCCGTCCACGCTCTCGCTCTCCTCGTCGCTCGTCCTCTACTGCCCCTCCTCGTCCGCCTGCTCACCTTGACTCCGCCGTTCGCCCTCGTCATGGTTCTCGCCCTGAGGCCGGGGTTAGCGTCTCTGCCCCTGTACGCCCTCCCCTGGCCTCTCCGGATAGGGGCTCTACTACCTTCCGCCCGCTTCCCCTGCACAAAAGACGTCCTCTTCATTTGTCCTCTACGCGCGCGGATGTTCATGCTGTAGCTGGCCCTCTGCTCCCTCCTTCTACTCTGTCCAGGAGGGTCCGCCAGGAGGTAGTTGCTTCTCCTCCTACTTCTCCTGCTTCGGTGCCTCTTCTTCCTTCTAGGTCTCGTCCCAAGGTGGAGGTTCCTCCCTCCTCCGCCTCGGTGTCGGGCCGCCCTGTTCTCTCAGCCCCGGGGATCCTTGCTCTGTTTCCCCCCGCGGCTCCTTCTGACCTCCTTTCACCTGGCCAGCCTTCCCCCTCCCGTCATCCTGCTCCTCTTCCTTCTTCTATTCCTGATCTTCGCTTGCCGGCTCCCCGTGAGGGTACCCCGCCGCTTGACTCGGTAGAGTATAGCGAGGTTTCGGGGTCCCCTTTCTCGGGGGCTGACGTGTCGCTGGAAGAGGGGGATGGTGATGTTTCCCCCTCGGGCGTTAGTGATCGGGAACGAGACCCTCAGGACCGTCACGGCCGTCGTCGCTCGCCTTCTTTGGGCCGCGACGCTGCTGTTTCGTGTCATGGGTCTCGCTCTCGCTCACGCTCGCCCCTGCGGGCCGAACTATCTTCGGGGGGTCGCCTCTCTCGGATCGATTTTCGGCTATGCAGGGGTGGGTTGTGTCACACTTCGACGCGCGCTTGGAGGCGATGCAAGAATCCCTCTTATCGCGCTTCTTGGCGGTGACACAACCTCAGCGCCTCACCCAACCTGCCCCTGCTTTGGTCCCCCTCCCCTCTGCGGTGGACCACATTCCTTCTCGCCCTGCTTCTCCGCCTGCCCGGTCGTCGGCTAGTACTGCTCCTGCCCTGGCTCAGGTGGTTGCCCCTACTGTCTCACATGCGGGGGTCCTCCGTCTGCTAGGGCAGGGTCCGCGCTTGCCCCCCATCCAAAAGGCCAAGGTCCCGTCGCGGACTATGCCGCTCCTCTATGGCTCCTTGGCTGTTTGGAAGGGGGTGCAGGCCTCCCACCCGGAGCGTGCTACCGACTTCCCGTCAGGTGAGAGGGCCCTACCTTTGGACTGGTCGGTCCAAATAAATGATAAAATGCAGTTCAGGGCGATCAGGGTGGATGGTCAGGTGGCCGACGTGGAGGTGCGGGCGTACCCGACAAGGACTGACCTTCAGTACTTCTCGGTGAAGCCCAAGCCCCCGTCTGCTCCTCGGACTAAGCTCTGGTCAGACTTCAGCCGCCAGGACATCCTTCAGGATGTTCAGTCCCTGGCTGTGTTAACGGGACTGTCCTCCTATGGGACGGGTTTGTGCGACGACGGTAAGCCTGGCTTGGCCGTCGTGCTCGATAACCCTCTCCCATTGGAGGCCTGGTTTGCTGAGGCCTTAGACTTTGCCAACCGTTCCGTCGACAGATCTATTTCAGTCCCTCCCCCAGAGTCGTCACTGCTTTTGCCTCCTCTGGTATCTGTCGGCGGATTGGATGGCAAGTTCTGGTCCTGGATTAGCGCTCCCAAACTTGAAATTTGTGCTATTGCTAACCCGTTCTTCTCCCACCCAGATAAGTCCTCTGTCGACAGGGATTTTACCTTGCGGCAGAGGGTGGCGAACTTATTGTCTTGTCTTCTAGGTTCCCTCCAGACGTCTGTTCACCACCTGCGACTTATCGAGGCGACTGCACCTGGCGATCTTCGCGAGGGCTTGGACCACGTTCGGCGGATCCACCTTCAGCTCGCGGTGTCTTTGGTTCCCGAGCTGAAGGCGGTTTTGTGCGAGGCAACTCGACAACGCCAGACGGTAAGGTCCTCGTTCTGCCGGAAGGCCCCTTTGGATATTCGTCAGGGTCTATTATACTCTGAGCTATATACATCGGGGCTTTTTGCGCAGGATGCTTGGGAACGCTACGCTTCTCTGTCAGCGGACCCTGCTTACGACACGCAAAGACGCGCTGTGTCGCGACCAGGGTCTTCGCAGTCCCGTCCTTCTGCCGGTCCCCTTCGGGGTGCTGCCGCCACTGCTGCCGCCAAGAAAGGGCGCAGGAAAGGGAAGTTGCCGGCCAGAGCGTCGGTTCCGCCTCGCACTTCTGCTCCTGCTCCCTTTCATCCCCGCCGAGAAGGGGCTGGCCAGCCTTCCACTTCCGGCCGCACTTCGACGGGGTCTGACACACGACGGACAGGGGATGGGGTGACCCGCCCTTTTCGGCGAGGTGGGGGGGGTAGGGGTGGTCAACGTGGCTCTTATGACCGCAGGGACCGTACCGGGGGACCCTCCATGTCAAAAAATTTGTAGGTTCTCCAGGTCGGTCTCCTCCTTGTTCTCCTTCTCGCCTCGCAGGGGGGCTCCCACAGGTTATTTTCGCCCTTGCGCCCTTCGGTGGCCACGAGGGACGTGGGGGCGGAAGATTGCACGGAGGGGTCTAACCTGGAGATGGAAGTCCAGACCCCCACTCAGCTCTTGTCAACGAAGCCGGCCTGTCTCTTCGGAGGTGGCCGACGTGATTACATCCATGCACGAGCAGGGAATCGTCAAGGAGGTGAAAGCCGGTCTACCGGTTTTCCTCTCCCGTGTTTTTCTGGTACCAAAGAAGGACTGCGACGCGATGCGACCGGTGGTGGATCTGTCGGCCCTCAACGGGCACATCGTGAACACACGGTTTCGGATGCTGACGGTGCACCAGGTACGACTGGCCTTGCGACCTCTGTCGTGGGTAGTGTCGCTGGACCTCAAGGATGCGTATTGGCACGTTCCGATCCATCCTCGTTTCCAGCGATTCTTGGCCGTTCAGACTTCCGATCGTGTGTTCATGTTCGACAGACTTCCCTTCGGTCTCAACATCGCGCCGCGGATCTTCTCGAAACTGGTAAAGCAGGCTCTGGATCCTCTCCTCAGGGGCGGCCTCCAGATCCTGTTTTACTTGGACGACTGGTTGATAGTTTCAGACACCCTAGAACAGTGCGTCCACGACACCCTCACAGTAGTTCAACACATCACACAGTTAGGGTTCAAAATCAATGTTCCCAAGTCGCGCCTGACCCCGTCGCGTGTCGTGACGTGGGTAGGTCTCGAATGGGATCTGACCAACGCTACAGTGACCCAGAGTCAGCCAAACGCGGTGAAACTTCGCAGGAAGGTCTTCGCCGTGTTGCACTCGGTCTCCCTCACGAGGAGGATCTGGGACTCGTTAGTGGGTTCGCTGAATTGGGCTCTGACCATTCCCTTAGGGAGGCTCAGGCTGCGCCGCCTAATACTCATGGGCAACAAGGTGTTTCCGTTGGCCCCTATGGATCGGCTCATGCCGATCCCGCGTACCATTCACAGACACTTAGGACACTGGGTTGCTCGGGGCACGCTCTCTGCGGCTGTGCCCTGGACCGCCCCCCCCGCCGACGATCTGGGTAGATACAGATGCGTCGAGCGAGGTAGGGTGGGGTTACCAATCCAACCTGGGACATCAACATCACGGCAGATGGGTGGGACACACACACCTACACATCAATGCCCTCGAACTGTTGGTTCCCTTGTTCTTCCTGAGGGACCACGCGCTGGCCCTTCGGGGAAAGTCGGTGGCCTTCAGGATGGACAATCAGACAGCTGTCCACTGTATCCAAAAGCAGGGGTCCTCCAGGTCTTTGACTCTGTTGGGGATCTCAGAGAAGTTGTTCTTCCTCGCGAACCGACACAACATCTCCCTGCACGCCTCCTACCTGCCCGGGACTGCCAACCTGTGGGCGGACGCCCTGTCGCGAGGACGGGGCGTTCTTGTAGAATGGGCAATGAAACAGACTGTATTCGACGACCTCGCAGCTTCCTGGGGTGTTCCGGAGGTCGACTTGTTCGCATCGACGGAGACGCGCAAGTTGCCTCAGTACCTGTCCCTCCGGACTCGCACTCCGGAGGGGGGTCCGGACGCTTTCATGGAAGACTGGAACAGGTGGCAGTCGATATACATATTTCCGCCACCAGACGCACTGTTGATGTGCAAAGTCCTCGCGCGGCTGCGGCTGTACCGCGGCAGAGTCTGGCTAATAGCGCCTCTGTGGCCAGCCCAGGCTTGGTACTCCCAGTTGAAGCGGTGGTGCCCGAGTCCGGTCCCTCTCCCTCTCTCAAACTTCCACTTGAGCCAGGTTGGCGACCTGCGGACCTCGTTGGCCTTCGCATCGTGGATGTTCGTGAGGCACGGTGGCTCCCAGTCCACGGACGGGACCTGACTGACTTCCTGAAGCGTTCATGGACGTCTTCGACTTGGGGGACTTACGAGTCCCACTGGAGGTCTTTTACTAGGTGGATACAGGACACTCACCAGACTGTTAGCTCTCCTTCCCTCGTCCTACACTACTTGTTTCACCTCTTCCGTACACGTCGCTCTCAAGTCAACACTATACGTAACCACTTGTCTGCCATCCGGGAGGTCTTTGAGTCCGTCACTGGGCTGGTCGTTCCACCGAAGGAGCTGGATTCCTTCATGAAGGCTGCCTTCAGGGAGCGACCGCCTCCGCGCCAGATCCCTCCTCAGTGGGATCTGGGGCGTGCTCTGGACCTTCTGGCTTCACACACATATACACGGGACACTACACCGGTTCAGTTGCTCGAGCGTACACTCTTCCTTGTCGCTCTGGCCACTGGGGATAGGGTGTCTGAACTAGCTGCCATGTCGCGGTCCCAGGAATGCATGCGATTCTCCCCGTCCTTGAATGTCGTCACGTTAGCCCCCTCCCCTCATTTTGTTGCCAAGAATGAGAGAGAGACCCACGTTTTCAAGCCTTTCACCATCCAGGCTTTAAAGCGTGGGCATACTCACCATGTGTTGTGCCCGGTGCAGGCCTTGCACTCCTATGTTGAGTCTGTGGCTCCGACTTCGGGTACTGCTGTGTGGGTGTCTCCTCGGACTGGTAGGAGGCTCTCGAAGGTACAGATAGGACGCCACGTTTGTCGGGTCATTCGTGCCAGTAACCCTGCTTGTCGGGGTTCTGCGCACGATGTGCGATCCTTTGCTGCCTCCTTACGGTTCCTGCAGACTCGTTCGTTGCCTGACGTCGCCTCGGCGGGTTTGTGGTTTTCTGTCCATACCTTCGTCTCCTCCTACCTCTCCATGTCCATTGTTAGACCCCCTCGGCCTGTGATAGCTCTCGGGAGTCATGTTTCCTAGGGCTCTCGCGAAGTTGCCTGGTCTTCCCCCCTCGTCACTTTTTCTTTTCCTTTGTTTTCTTTCGAAAAGGGGGGGAGGGAAGTACGGGTTTGCAACACTGGATTACAAGTTTGGGGTTATGTTATATGTATACAGTACATAAGTGTTTTTGCCTCATTGATAATTGTGTTTTGTTTTTGTGATCAGTGTTTTTGTTCATTTTGGAAGAAAAGGGATTTTGTGTACAGTACTTTTTGGTTTAAGACAAGTCTATGGTTTTGCATTACTATGAATGACGGGCACGTGTTAAAACTGCTCTTTTTAGCTACTCCTCAGTTTTTCACTCTTTTATTAAACTCTCTTGTTTAAATTGTGTTTCTTTGTCATTCATAATTTTGTCTTATGCATTGGTTTTTTTGGTAGGTTGGGCTTGGATGTCCTCCTCCTATTTGTTATGCAGCCTTGACGTTGGATTTGCCAAGACTACTAACAAATTGGGAGGTTTGACGTACCTCCCAACCTACCAAATAGGAAAACCTACTATTTGGTAGTAGTCTTGGAAAATCCAACGTACATAATACCCTCCCTCACGCCGGACCCCTGCCCATCCGCGTTCTTCTGCTGACGTGAGATGTGATAACAAGAGAGGGTCGCTCATGCGCACGTTCGACAGGGATCGGCGCATGACGGAACACGGGATGGGCCTCGAGCGGTAACTAAGGTAAACCCCTTTTTCTTCTCTTCTATACTTTTTTCACCTTCGGTGGTAGTTTTGGTTAATGTACAACGTCTCCTAGAGCAAGATAAGGAGTAGACTCTAGACGTTTTCTTTTTAACCGCGGTTGGAATGACGACATAGCAGTCAAAATAGACAAGTCGTCATTGCAATTAGGTTAATAGCCTTGACGTTGGATTTTCCAAGACTACTACCAAATAGTAGGTTTTTCTATTTGGTAGGTTGGGAGGTACGTCAAACCTCCCAATTTCTTATTGGTGCTTTTTAAATAGTTAATAGTTTATTCCTAATGTTATATGTATCTATTATATGTATTATATGTATTTATTATTTGTTATGATGAAATTATGCTGGTAAGACGATTTTTTTTTTTTTTTTTTTTTTTTTTTTCCCCAAAAAACTCTGGTTGTTTGAAGTTACCGGATGCTTGAATGCCGGAAAATTTGGGTGTTACTGTACTGAACTAGTGGGTTCAGAGCTAAGTGTCGCATAATTAAAATATGAATTAACATTTATGTAACGATTACCACTATTAACAAATCTGTCAAAATGCAAATCAATAATAAAGTAAAGTTCTCAAAATAATAAATCTAAAGGCAAATTGGTATACAAAGTTGAAAAGTGGAAGCTATGTACTGATGTAACTTTCTTCATGGTATTATACTGCATGGTGTTATACTGCATGGTATTATACTGCATGGTGTTATACTGCATGGTATTATACTGCATGGTGTTATACTGCATGGTATTATACTGCATGGTATTATACTGCATGGTGTTATACTGCATGGTATTATACTGCATGGTGTTATACTGCATGGTATTATACTGCATGGTATTATACTGCATGGTATTATACTGCATGGTGTTATACTGCATGGTGTTATACTGCATGGTGTTATACTGCATGGTATTATACTGCATGGTGTTATACTGCATGGTGTTATACTGCATGGTATTATACTGCATGGTGTTATACTGCATGGTATTATACTGCATGGTATTATACTGCATGGTATTATACTGCATGGTGTTATACTGCATGGTATTATACTGCATGGTGTTATACTGCATGGTATTATACTGCATGGTGTTATACTGCATGGTGTTATACTGCATGGTGTTATACTGCATGGTGTTATACTGCATGGTATTATACTGCATGGTGTTATACTGCATGGTGTTATACTGCATGGTATTATACTGCATGGTGTTATACTGCATGGTGTTATACTGCATGGTGTTATACTGCATGGTGTTATACTGCATGGTATTATACTGCATGGTGTTATACTGCATGGTGTTATACTGCATGGTATTATACTGCATGGTATTATACTGCATGGTGTTATACTGCATGGTGTTATACTGCATGGTGTTATACTGCATGGTGTTATACTGCATGGTGTTATACTGCATGGTATTATACTGCATGGTGTTATACTGCATGGTGTTATACTGCATGGTATTATACTGCATGGTGTTATACTGCATGGTATTATACTGCATGGTGTTATACTGCATGGTGTTATACTGCATGGTATTATACTGCATGGTATTATACTGCATGGTGTTATACTGCATGGTGTTATACTGCATGGTGTTATACTGCATGGTATTATACTGCATGGTGTTATACTGCATGGTATTATACTGCATGGTATTATAGGTATGCAACATGTAATCATCAGAAAATCAATTACCGTAGGCTTACCTCTGCCTACCCTATACCCTCCCTCAGGCTTACCTCTGCCTACCCTATACCCTCCCTCAGGCTTACCTCTGCCTACCCTATACCCTCCCTCAGGCTCGTGCGTCAACAATGATTCAATGAACGTTTTTAGAATTAGTTAATGCTTTAAATTATCAATATTATTTTTCTTGTTGTTTGGGTCTCTTATATAGCAGTGGCAAACTCAACATAGGTGACATAAGTAGGTAGTAAATTACTAAATACAGTAATAATAGTATACACTAGTAATTTATCATTCTATCTATCTATCTATTGCCTGACGCCGTGATCCCCGAAGGGGTGGCCACGAACGAACCGCCCCCATGCACCTCTGTCCCCAGTCAGTCGACGCCCCTCCCCCCAACCAGCACCGCCTTCGTTCATGTAGTTCCTCACTCCATCCTTCCACCTCATATTCGGTCTACCTCTCCCCCTCTGTCCCTCCACCTCGCTCTCGTACACCCTCTTAGTCATTCTCTCGCTTTCCATACGTTCCATATGGCCGAACCATCTCAAGTTGTTCCTTTTCACACTTTCCAGCACATCTACCTCCACACCACACCTCCTTCTTACTTCCTCATTAGTCTGTCTATCCCTCCATGTAACTCCGCACGCACTCCTTAAGTAATTCATTTCCACTGCTCTCACTCTTGGTCTGAGTCTCTCAACCAACGTCCATGCTTCGCTTCCGTAAGTCAGTGTCGGGATTACCACACTGTCATGCAAGGACTTCTTCACTTCCATACTGACCACCCTATTTCTTGTTACTGCTTTTAGCGTTCCTACAACCCTCTTCCCCTGTTGTACCCTCTCCCGCACCTCTTCATCCATAGTCCCATCTTTACTCAACACACTGCCCAGATACTTAAAAGAGTTGACAATCTCCATAGCCTGACCGTTCAGCTTCACCTCACACTCTGTGACTTCACCCCTTTCGAAGACCATAACCTTGCTCTTCCCCGTATTTACCTTCAAATTCCGTTTTTCGCACACTGTTCCAAACTCATTTACCAGACCCTGCAACTCCCATTCATTATCACTCATCAGAACTGTATCATCCGCAAACAGCAGTATAGGTAGCTTCCACTCAATTCCCTCCCTTTTCAGCGATACACCAACATCCACTGCTCTTGATAGTATTTCTTTCATAACTCCATCCATATATACAGTAAACAACCACGGGGACATCACACACCCCTGTTTCAAACCAACATTCAGGTCAAAGAACTCGCTCTGCTCACTCTCCACACGTACTGCCGCCTTTGCACCCTCATACATGCTCTTCACTGCTTTCAGCAACTTGCCCTCTACTCCGTATATTCTAAGTACTTTCCACAAACCTTCTCTATCCACTCTGTCATAGGCCTTCTCCAAGTCCATAAAGGCAACATACACCTTTTGTTTCTTCTCCAGATACTTCTCCACAACACAATTCAGGGTAAAAATCTGATCTACACATCCTCTTCCCTTCCTAAAACCTCCCTGCTCGTCGCCTATCCATTTCTCCGTTCTCACTCTCACTCTCTCAATCACTACCCTACTGTATACCTTCCCTACTACGCTTAGAAGACATATTCCTCGGTGGTTACCACACACTCCTCTTTCCCCTTTGCCCTTATATAGGGGGACTATTATGCCAGTCTTCCAGTCATCGGGTGCACTCCCCTTCTCCCATGCTAGTTTGCACATTTTCCATACCCATTCTATCACTATCTCACCACCATACCTCAACATTTCCCCACACACTCCATCTGTTCCTGGTGCTTTCCCCAACTTCACTCTTTTCATGGCTTCCCACACTTCTGACCTCCTGATCCCCACCTCCTCCTCCACTACTTCTCTTCTTCTCCCTCCCATACCATATCCAGCTATGTTTGCTGGCTCTTCATTCCTTTCATTTAGCAACTCACTGAAGTACTCCCTCCATCTTTCGACTCTCTCTTGCTTCTCGGCTAGCATTATCCCATTCTTATCTTTCACACCCTTACTGTTTCCCTTGCTACCTTCCCTAACTTTCTTGACTTCTTTCCAGAACAGTTTCTTACTCTCCCTCCATTTTACACTCAGATTCCTTCCAAATTCCTCATCTACTCTTCTCTTACTTTCCTTCACTACTCTCTTCACCACCCTCTTACTCTCCACGTACCTCGCTCGTTTCTGTCTCTCGGAATCTTCATTCCCTCTACTACCCAACCACTCTCTATATGCTTTCTTCTTTTCTTCCACAGCTATTCTTACCTCTTCTGTCCACCATGCTGTACCTTTCACTCCCCTCCCTCTTCTCCTCACTCCACACACCTCCTCACATGCTGCACAGATCTCATCCTTAAACACCTTGCTCATCTCCTCCACTTCCTCCATAACTTCCAGGTCGAACCCACCTAGTCGTCTTTCCACTGCTCTCCTGTACTCCTCCCTGACTTCCTCCTCCTGCAACCTCTCCACCCTCCTCACCATTCCACCCTCCTCTCGCCTCCCTCCCGCTCTCCTCACCCACTTCTTTTGTATCCTAACCTTAGCTACCACTACATAATGATCAGACAGACCCCCTCCAATACCCCTATACACCCTAGCATCCATCACAGATTTCTTCATTCGTTCATCCACACATACATAATCAATCAATGACTTTCGTTCCACCACTGTCTTATCCTTCATCGTCAACATCCGTTTCCATGTGTACCTGTGGATCATTCTGTGTCGGAAGAAGGTGTTGGCTATCCACAGCCTCATCCCCACACATACGTCCACAAGTGCACTACCATTCCCATTCACCTCTGATGGTACCCCCCACCCTCCCACCACTCCCTCAACTTTCCTATCACCCACCTTACCATTCATATCCCCAATCAGAAATATTCTTTCGTTCTTGTCAAACTTCTCCAGGCACGCCTCCACATTCATCCAGAACTCCTCTTTCTTTCTTTCAAGTATATCCTCTGTCGGGGCATACACGCATACAATCACCCACGTTTGTATTCCTACTTTCATTCTCACACCCACACAATCCTTGAACCCACAGACCCATACTCTCTTACACATTCCTTCCATTTGCTACTTACAAACAAACATGCACCTTCTCTCGCTGTTCCTTCACTCACTCCAGCACACACACCCATTCCACACTCCCACTCTCTCACATCTGAACCTTTCCATTTGGTCTCTGTCATTCCACATACATCCAGCCTGGCATTCACTAACACTTCCAGAACCTCTCTCTCTTTTGTGCCATCATTCATGCCACTAACATTCCACGTAGCCATTCTCAGAATGTCCGAAGGCATGTCCTTAGTCGGTCGTGGTTCGTCAACGTTGGTTCCGTCCGCATCCGAGGCTGTTCGTTCGTTTTTTTTTTGCTTAGATATTTTTTCCGGGTGGGGGTCGCAAGCCCACCGACCCAACCTCTTTAGTCGCCTCTTACGACACGCAGAAGGCATTCATTCAGATGAACAATTATCAATAAGAGATAACATATTTACCATTGTATGAAATAATACAGGACTCGGTAATGAAAGAAAACGAAAAGTTGGGAAGGATTAACTATCCTATTCTTGAACAATAATCTGCAGATATTTGCTTCGTAAATCTTAGTAAGAATTTATATAGCCTAATGACATTACGGTACATAATAATAAAGACTTATCCTATTTTATAAATGTCTTTAACCCCTTATTGGCGGCGCTCGACTTAAGTCATGCACCAATTTGCAGCAAGTTAGGAGCATTATTAAGACTTTTAAAGGGTTAAAATAGAGTGCAAATGGCCGGGAGCGCAGCAGGCCACACGTCCGCCACCCACTGACTCACGCTCCCTGTGTTCTCGAGAGGACGGCAGCGTAGCCAGTAGTGAGCATAGCTGGGAAAAATATACCGCTATACGCTAAACTCCCATGTTCGTGGCACCACTGCATGAAAACCACGAGTGCTACGTAGCTCGTTCTGGTCTCATTTTGAAGCTTTTAGCGCCTAGTTTTTTGCTGAATACATTTCTTTTCATGCAGATACTTGATTGATCATTCAGGAGGGTCTGAATATGCCCAAAACACCCCAAAACACCCCGCTAGACAAGGGTTAATGATGTATGAATACAGTCATCAAACTTAATAATGATATTAACCCTCTCCGACATATGACGCGATTTTGAGCCTATTAGGGATACTTTAAAGCCTTTGTTACCATCAGGGGTATTTATAAACCTTTAGTTTAGTTACTTCAACCTCTGCAGTTGTCTTTGAGTTAGCTGTGGGCAGAAAACTAATTGTGGAGAAGTAATTATAAGAGTGAGAGAACTCTATTTCTTATTGCTAATCTGGCAACCTCTGCGTCATATGAGTCTGAAAGGGTTAAGAGGGCTGTAGGCTAGTTATAGCCTATAAGAGACTTATTTGAGGAAGGGAAACTTTCAATTATAGGGGCCCACACATGCCTGGAGGCTTACAATGGATGCACTTGCATGCAGTGCATCCGACTGTGGGCGCCCCTGGACCTATCGGACTATAATTTAACTTTATTAATGCATTACGTCTGTTAACTGACATAAACCATGACTCTTTCACATACGGTAGGCTATGCATATACAGTATTATTGAAAATATAATTTTCTGAAAGATTCTCTAAAACTTTATTATAATTACAAATAATAAGAGCCAACAGGTCGCTCATATGAATAAACTAATAATGGTTTGAAATCTTTACATCCATCTGGTAATTTGGACTTAACTTTCTTTGTAATAATTAGACTGTTAACATTAATTTTGTCTAAAATTTTCGAGGAATATTTCAAAGTGGATATAACTTTATCTTTAATAGGGTTATCTATGGATTTCTTAGAATTGACTAATACATCCCATAAAAGCAAAGACTGTATTATCTAATGTGTTAGTTAAATTATTTTTATTGTTCAGAATATTTTCTATCAAAGGAGCAAAACTTTTCTTTTGAAAGCCTTTCAACAAAGAGAGTGATAAAGACAATAGTCACCTATAGCTATCAAAAGACTAGAAGTGATAATAATTGTGATGGTAAGTTAACCAGACCTTTCAAGACTAAGAGTTCAATCATTGTCCAATACAGGGGGGAAGAGAAAGGGAGAAGAGACTTACTTCAAACTATCAAAGACTGGGAGTGAGAACTGTGGAGGTAGATTAACCAGACGTTCAGAGACCAAGAGGCCCACATGTTTGCTCTCATTACCCAGGATGTCTCTGAGCAATACGTTGGTTGTGTCGGTGGCATGGGTGCTACAGCGCTCGACCAGGGCAGTCCGCAGGCCTGCGATACAGTCCTCATCCTGTAGAAAAGTGTTCAGTAGTAACCATATCTGTGAGGGGCCTTTTTGGACCCTACTTGTTTCACTCCAATAGTTTAGAGATCTTAGGATGCTTCGCCCCATTAGTTTGGTGATTATAAGATGTTTTGCCTTATTCAGGTGCAAGGATGGCAGTAAGGTAGGGTACGGTTAATTTTTAGTAAATAAAGTATAGTACGGAATTACAGTACAGAATTTTCCTAAAGGTACGGTAGCGAACTGTTCATATACAATACAATGTGTGAAAGATAAGAATGGGCGAGTGCTAGCTGAGAAGCAAGAGAGAGTCGAGAGATGGAGGGAACACTTCAACGAATTGTTGAACTAATAATGTAAAACTTGCAAAATAAAACAGGGAAGACACAATATAAAGACAAAAGAACTTATCAAAATCGCTATGTGGAAATAACGCTTTAGCAAATAATAATTTTGAAATAAAAGAACAAAAAAACACCACATAGGGTGTACATCACTACATGAGCAAGTTAATCTGTTTCCCAAGCAAATTAATCGCACACAAAACAACGCACTCTCGTCATGTTCAAGGAATTAGTCAATTTGGGAAGTCCGGGACGTTCTGGTATATTTTACTAAATTCCGTATGAATGAAACTATAATTAATATCAAAATTTTGTATTAATAAAATTTGCAATCTGACAAGATGTTAACAATATTAAGAGACGGAAGAGAGGCAGTGATTGAAATAGTGGCTGATGGAGATAGGTTACCCAGGCTACCCAGATGGCAAAGAATGAATGAAGTGAAAGAAGCAGTGAGACAAATGAGAGCCGATGAAGCAGAAGGTATTACTGTGGAGTGTATTAACCCTCCAGCCCCGGCTACGCATTACATAAATATTCCCCGAAACCCGGGTGTTTTGGCCGAAAAACGTCTAGGCTAGGCTACCGTATATTTGTTAATCTGACTGCTTCCCGCATTCCCGCGCATCCCCAAGCGTAGCTGTGTTATTTACCTGAAGAATGGCGTTAAGTAGAGCTCTCTAAGTCAACTGGTTGAGTTGTGATGATGATTTCATTGGAGATAACTTTATGGCCAAAACAGCCACTTTACACTACTTTTCGATACTTAACAACAACATACAGGCACACACGAACAAGCGACGCTCTCCTTCTTGTGGCCGGAGATGCGGGGCGTCGGTCCAGGCGGCTGTTGTTTACATGCGTCGGACCGACGCCTCGCACACCAAGCTCACAGGCTTTCAACCACTGGGTGGTCAAGAGCCCTTCCGGGTACCTGTTATATGATTTTTTATGGGCGTTCAAGAGCCCTTCCGTGTTGTAGGGGTTAAGGGAGGTGTCCACTAAAACTAAAGGTATTCATGGTTACCCATTAACAATCTGTTATATATTGTAAAAAATCACCATTCAACATCCCTCCTCATGGCCCTCAAGTATTTCAGCTGAAATTGGCTTATAAATACTGTACAGTATATATAAATACTGTACAGTATATAAATACTGTACAGTATATATAAATACTGTACAGTATATATAAATACTGTACAGTATATATAAATACTGTCCTGATGTGGCGGCGTCTACGCCGTGGGGCCACCTCCCGAGGCTGCCAACCGCGGATGGCTGCCGACCCTCCACAGCCGAAGACAAAATCAACGACCAGTGGAGGAAAACCGGATGCCGGCCGCGGGGAGCAGTTTCGGGAGCCAAACCGTCACAACCATCCCCTGCCCCCTCCCTGGGGGCACGGGTCCTTGGAGCGGCTTCGGTCGCGCCGGGAATTTCCACACCTCTCACACCACACACACACATCACACAGTTTTTCCTACACCGAGAAATGACTCTCCGGCTGTCATTTCTCGAAGACTTCTTCTAGCCGGAGACATTGAGAGCAACCCAGGACCCACGTTCACATACATATGTCCAACTTGCTCAAAACCCATCACTTCGAGTCGCCATACTAAGGGTTCAGTTCTCTGCAATTCATGTGGGAACTGGACCCACTTCACCTGCACAACACTTGCCTCCAAGAAACACTACACAAACACCTGGACCTGTTCCTCATGCCCCTCCCTCTCCCAGTCAAATCCCTCGCCTAAAACCCGTCCACCTCTCCTCCCCAACCCACCTAACCTTCCCATATCATCCACTCCCCCCCCTAAAACCCGTCCACCTCTCCTCCCTAACCCACCTAATCTTCCCCTACCATCCACATCCTCAACTCAACACACCACCTCACATCCTAATCCATTCCCACCCCCATCTCCTGCTCCCCAATCCCCACCCCCACCTCACCCATCCCAACCCCCAGCTCCTCCCTCACCCCCACCCCCCCCTCACCCCATCCTCGTGCAGCAGCACCCAACGTACATCGTGCACATAACATTAACATTCTTCAACTGAACATAGATGGCATCAACACAAAGAAACACGAACTCTCACACTTCATCAAACAACACAACATACACATTGCCATCTTACAAGAAACAAAACTCTGCACAACACAAAAAACACCCACATTTCATAATTTCACCACCATCAGACAAGACCGGGCTGTCGGCGGGGGCGGTGGACTCATCACCCTGGTACACAAAGAAATATCATACATAGTAACCAGTGTACAAACCAAATCACTCCTCCCCCCAAATGATAACACAACAGAAATACAGTCAATTAAAATACGCACTGGCAACAACTCCAACATAACCATCATAAACACATACATCCCTCCCCAAACATCCCTACAGTACCAAATGAATACAGACCACACTTACAACACATCACAAACACCCCACACACCCCACACATCATCCTGGGTGGTGACTTCAACGCCAAGACGTCGGCCTGGTTTGTCGACAACCCCGACACAGACAGAGGGCTGGTACTACAAAACCAAACCGATAACCTCATCATCCTTAACGACATCCATCAACATACCCATATTCCTCACCAAGCCCTCTATAACCCATCATCTCCAGACATCACCTTTTGCTCCCCAGAACTCGCCCCCACAACATCCTGGAGGGTGGTCAGAACCTTAGGCTCTGACCACCTCCCGATCATTATCACCACCAAAACCAGACTCACCCCAGCTAGCCACAAACACACATACACCAATTATAAAAGAGCTAACTGGGAAGCATTCACAAATGAGACAGAACAACACTTCACAACTCTAAACAGTACACCCATCACTAACATCAACAATGCTGTACACATACTCAATAAAACTATCCAAAACGCTGACAAGAAACACATTCCAAGAGGTAACAGAAAAAGACACAACCCCAACTTCACACCAGAAATTCAAAACCTCATCAGACAACGCGACATACTGAAACACTCCCCAGCACCCCACACACAAGACATCACACAACAAATTCAAGCACTCAACACCCAAACTAACAACAAAATACAAGAACAACAAAAACTAAATTGGAATAACTTCCTACAAACACTTGATCACAAAACAAACCCCAAAAAACTATACAAAACACTAAACAGCATCACACTTTCCAACAGCAACACAACACAATCACATGTTGCAATCACAACAACAGACTCTACTCCTTCATGTAAACAACAAGCAAACACTCTCATCAATCACTTTTCACATGTCAGCCACCTAAAACCTCACAAAGACGACCGACGTGTCATCCGACGTAAGAGACAATTCCCCACAGACCCTGACTATACACCCTTCACCAATCACCAGACAAAGCATATCATCAACAATCTCAAGCACTCACCCGCCTGTGGCCTAGACAACATAAGCAACATACACCTCAGACACCTGGGACCACAAGGCATACAAGCACTCACTAACATATCAAACTACAGCTATTCACACAACACAATACCAGACATTTGGAAGCATGGTATCATCATCACTTTCCCCAAACCCAACAAAGACCCCACGCTACCCTCCTCGCACCGCCCCATCACACTCCTTTGCTCCCCCTCCAAAGTCATGGAACGCCTAGTATTACAACTAATTACACCTGACCTACCCCTAGCTCCAACACAACATGGCTTTAGGCCACTGCACTCCACAAACACTCTTCTCACAGACCTTACACAAAGAGCTTTCGACGGCATCAATTCAGCTAGACCACCACACAGATCACTATTAGCCACACTCGACATTAGTAAAGCCTTCGATGCCATCCCCCGCCACAACCTAACAAACAAAATCTACAACACAAACATGCACAACAACACAAAACGGTGGCTGGCCAACTTCCTAGCAGGCAGATGTGCACACGTATCTTTTGCCGGTCAGTCATCTAAAATCAGAAACTTTCCAAACGGAGTCCCACAAGGATCCGTCCTATCGCCCGCACTCTTCAATCTGTACATGCACGATATAACTACACCCAATACGCCCCAAATAAACTTAGCCTCCTATGCAGATGACATAACACTCACATGCACACACCATGACCCAAAAAGAGCAACAGATCTCCTTCAACCCTATCTCAACACACTACATGGCTGGTGCACTACAAACAGACTTAATCTAGCCCCAGCCAAATCCACCGCAACCCTGCTCACAAGTTGGACAGGAGAACACGAATACATCCCTCAACTCACCATAAACAACACACCCCTAACACATACACACACACCCAAAATCCTAGGAGTAACATATGATACTCACATGACATTCAAACAGCACACCACAAACATTAAAAAGAAACTGACACCCAGACTTAACGCCCTCAGGTCACTTGCTCACACAAAATTTGGACACAACAAAGAAACTACCACCACAGTATATAAACAATACATAAGATCAGTGATGGAATACGCAAGCCCAGCCTGGGCTTCTAACCTAGCTGAAACACATCATAAGACCTTACAGACTATTCAAAACAAAGCCCTGAAGATCATTACAGGCTGCACAGCTACTGCACCCACAGATCACCTACATCAAGAAACCAAAATCCTCAAAGTCAAAGACCATCTGGACATGAGAGGCACTCAATTCCTGGCAGCAGCCTCCACGAACCAAGACCACCCACTAAACTACATGGCAACACACCCACAGACACCAAGAAATATAAAAACAACACCCAGCACACGGTATCACACACAATTATTGTCCTCTCTCCCTCCCTGCCCACCCCGAACCAACATCCAGAAGCACATCCATACTCATATCTCTCACCGATCCATCCACTCACTCACAGACAACACACAGCTGCATGCACGACCTCCCGAAATCCATCCTTCCGAATCCTCCCTTCCTCGCGAGGACAGAGTCCACCTGGCCAGGCTGAGATGCGGACACCATCCAGCTCTCCTGAGCTATCAGAAGAGACTGGATGACTCCGTTGTCGACGCCTGCCCGGGATGTAACACAGCACCCCATACCATTAAACACATCATAGAAGACTGCATTTCACACAACCACTTACGCCAACAACACAATCTACACTCAATGAGAGCTCTGTGGGAAAGCCCGATCGTGGCCATGGCCTTTCTCAGGGACTCGGGGCTGTTCGGCCAGGCAGCTTAGGGAACAACAACAACAACTGTACAGTATATATAAATACTGTACAGTATATATAAATACTGTACAGTATATATAAATACTGTACAGTATATATAAATCAAGTTTCCCTTTAACTTTTGCCGGTAGCGCGTCACCACTCGATATACTCTAAAAATACAAATAAATGCAAATAAATACACATAGAATAAAAAATATTTTGTGAAATTTACGCTATACAGTACAGGTAGCCTATACTAATTTTATATTGCAATATCAAGTGCCCCCACTGAGGCAAAGAGGGCTGTAGAACCAACTGCCAGTCTGGTATGAGGTAATGATAAGAGCAGTCATGTGTCATTCTTCGCTCCTCATCAGCCAACATTGGGAGCTGTTTATGGAAATGAAGGTTATTGACTTTTGAAATCGATGGGCTCAAAAACTATTGGTCGTACGAGAATCATTCATATACCAATCAAAAGAGCATGAGAAGGTCTATAAATCAAGCTCAAATTATTCTTTTATTCCTCCCATTTCGGGAACAGCATGTCATCTAAGTTGAAAAAAAAAAAAAAATGTGGGCTCCATACATGGTAAAGGATATAGAAGCAGTGGAGAAAGTGCAGAGGAGAGCTAGCAAGCTAGTACCAACGTTGAAGAACGCGGGCTATGAGCAGAGGTTGAGGACACTGGGGCTTCCGACACTGGCATATAGGAGAAAGAGAGGGGATATGATAGAGACTTTTAAGATAGTGTCAGGAAAGTATGATGAGGATGTGTGTGAAGGTATCTTCTTGATGCGGGAGGGAACAAGAACGAGAGGACACTCTAAGAAAATTTACAAAGAAAGAAATAGGCTTGAAAAGGCAAAGAACTCATTTTGTGATAGAGTGGTAAAGTGGAACGCACTGCCCCAGTATGTAGTCGATTCTGAATCAATAAGGAAGTTTGAAAGTAATCTTGATAAAGCATGGGGAAGACAAGATTTGAAGTTTGATTATAAAGCAAAAATACAGAATAGTAAAAATGTTGCGTCTGCTACCGCCGACGCCAACACCGTGAACGACCGCAGCAGTGCAAGTACTGGCACTGAGCTGGATACACAGGCCTAGTTTGCCTTTTTCCAGAGGATCTACTGTAAGAAACTGTAAGTATAGATATTCTAGTAGGGTGTATCTAAATATACGACTGAATGGGGAAATGCTGGAACAAGAGGAGTGTTATAAATATCTAGGCGTGATAATATAGGTTTGAGTCCCGGAGGGAAGAAGGAAAACCTAATATTTAGTAGTGGCCCCGGAATCATTGACGATATGCCTATTACATAATAGCGCCCTTTCAAGCCCTTGCGTTAGCTGTTTGAAACAACCGCCGCAGGGAGAGAGAGAGGAGCCACGTCGTAAGGGTACGCTTATTCTCGTACGGAATCGTCCTTATGATTGGGTACTCCCTACGAAAAAATTTGTAAAATATAAAAGAAAACAGTATTTCAGAAATACTATAAACCAAGCTTCCCGAACTTGTGGATGTTTTCCCGTGCGGCGTATTCTCCGTGAGACACTGCTCCGTGAAGCGTCATCCCGTCTTCAATGATATACAGGTATCAAGATTCACTTAAAACATCAACGAATGGGAAGGGGATAGAAGGGAGGGCCCACATCGTCAATGATTCCGGGGCCAATACTAAATACAGTAAAACCTCGCCCATCCAGACTAATTAGGGGAGAACCCTGTCTGGATCTACCAAAAGTCCGAATCTGACGAAAGTCCGGACATATATTCAGCCATCCACACAAATCTGGATGGCTGAAACATGAGTCCGGATATCTAACTTAACCCCTGGTACCCGGAAGGGCTCTGAGGAGCCCATAACCAAAACCAGGGCAGTGGCAGAGACAGTGACAAATTTTAGTTGGAGGCTAAACACAAATGAAGAACTGAAACATATAAGACTAAAGAAGGATTTGAGCATAGAACAAAGAAAAAAATAAAGGAATTAAAGGAAAAGGCTGATGAAAATAATGGAAAGCTGCGTGAGGAGGATAAGAGAAATTTTTACTGGAGAGTGAGGGACGGGAAATTGAAGAAGTGGTTTATACGAATAGAAGGGAGAAGGAGATCAGGGATGGAAGAGAATGTGATAGGAGTTGTGACGGAGGAGGAGAACAGGGTGGAGGTGTCACAGCGAGAGACAGGAGACGAAGCTGCAGACCCAGTAGTGCTAGGGGGGAGTAGGGTACGGACAGGAGGAGCGGGATGGTGTAGTTGCTGAAGGAATGGTAGAAAGATTAAGGATTAGTTTTAGTAATGTGGATGTGTTTACCCAGGACAAGAAAAGAGAACTGATATGTAGGTTGCAGGATGAAGAGGAAAAACCTGATGTCATAGCCTTACAGGAAGTAAGACCAAAAAATTGTTAGAATTGAAAGGGAACTGGTGGAGTATAGTTTGGAGGGTTTTGAGTTGTATGAGAAGAATGCTATTAGAGCAGAGGTAGGAAGAGGACTGTTTATTTATGTAAGAAATGAGCTCAAGGTAAATGAGGTGGATATGAGACAGCAGTATTGGGAGTATTTGTGTACAGTAGGCCCCGCAAGGGTGCGCACTAAAAGGGTGCGATTCTCCAACCGTGCGGCAGATGTCCGTGTGGTGCGTATAATCCAAGGGTGCGAAAAAAGCAAAGTGTGCGTTTTTTTCGCCCAATAACCCCTGAAAAACATGAACTAAGGAAAGAATACCTGTAAGTAGTCCCTCGTTATCGACGGGGGTTACGTTCTTAAGACTGCCGTCGATAGCAAAAACCGTCAATACCGCATTACCGTACATTACGGTACCGTACATACACGTACAGTATCCGTGGTCTCTATCCTATCTACTTTTAAGTGTTTCCTTTACACATAACCTTACATATTAGAGTATATTGCAAATATCTATCACTGAATACATTAGAGGCCATAATAAACGCAAGAGATACAAGGTTCAGGCACAGTAAGTTGAAGGTAAAGAAACAAATTACTAAATTAAGAGTTGATGCTAGGACGTATGAAAATGTATCGGACATGTGTGAGGTAATGAATAACAAATTGGGGTCAGTTTTTACTAGAGAGGAAGATTTTGACGAACCACAGGCGGGAGTACTGGAGAGTGGTCTTAGTAAGATTGAAATAACTAGAGATGAGCTGTTATCTGCGATGAGAGGACTTGAAGTAAAGAAAGCTATGGGACCGGATGAAGTGTCTGCCTGGGTTTTAAAAGGAGTGGCAGAGCAATTAGTGGAGCCCAGTGAGGGACATAATTCAAGCTTCCTTAGATAAAGGACAGGTTCCTGTTGAATGGAAAAGAGCTAATATCATTCCGATATACAAGAATGGAACCCTGAGGACCCTCTAAACTATAGACCAGTTTCACTTACTAGTATTGGATGCAAGATTTGTTGAAAAGCTAATTAGGAAGAGATGGATGAAAATGTTGGAGAGAAAGAAGATAATAACCCCAAAGCAATTTGGATTCAGAGAAGGGACATCTTGTGTTACCAGTTGCTATGTTATTACAGTAGGGTGATAGATGTACTCCAAGAAAGAGGCGGATGGGTGGACTGCGTCTACTTAGACCTTTCCAAAGCATTCGATAAGGTACCACATAAGAGATTGTTATCTAAGCTTGAGACGCTAGGATGTGTCAGGGGGAGTTTGCTGAAATGGATGGAGAGCTATTTAACAGATAGGGAAATGAGGACCAACATTAGAGGAACTTACTCATCGTGGCGGAAAGTTGAGAGTGGTGTGCCGCAGGGATCTGTGTTGGCACCTCTCATGTTCCTTATGTACGTGAATGACCTGCCGATAGGCATAAACTCTTACATGTCAATGTTTGCAGATGACGTAAAAATTATGAGACAAATAACAAATAGCAGGGGAGAGGATGATAACCTACTGAAAACAATGGAGGAGATAGATAATAGAGAGAACAAATATAAAATTTTGATTGGAGATTTCAATTTGCCAAGGATCAACTGGGCAAATTGTACTACTCCAGCGGGACAGGGTAGCCTGGAAAATAAGTTTATAGAGAAAGTGAGAGATTGTTTTTTAACGCAACATATTGTAGAGATGACAAGATATAGAGATGGGACGCAGGGGAGTGTACTTGATTTGATTTTTAGCAATGAAGAGGATATAGTGGAACATGTTAATGTGGATAGCCCTATAGGTCGTAGTGACCATGCCTGTATAAGCTTTAGTTGTAACATTAAATCGGAGAGGGATAATAAAAGCAATAGAAAAATATACATGTATGATAGAGCAGATTATGAGCTGCTGAGACGGTGTTTGGACATTGACTGGGGGGAATATTTGAACGGTGAAGACGCTGAAGGAATGTGGAGGAAAATTAGAGTCAAAACTGGAGAATGCTGTATCCAAAAGTGTACCAGTAAGGGAATATAAGGATAAAACAAAATTGAGGAAAAGAACTAACCCAGAATTGCCAATGAAAGAAAGCTTTGGATATTGATTAGAAGAAAGAAACGATTGTGGGAAAGATTAAAATTGTTAAAAAAGAACAGGGGGTCTAGTATAGAGGCTAAGGAAGTGGATCTGGAACGCAGACAAATAAACAATAAAATAAGGTGGGAAACAAGGAGGGGGGTGAAGGAGAGGGAGAGAGAGATAGCTAGAAATGTGAAGGATAATCCAAAAATATTCTGGAAGTACATTCAGGAAAAATTAACAAGAAGAGTAGGGATCCCAGAGCTGGTGGGGGGGTTGAATGATGGGAGTAGAGCGGAGACTGATAAGGAGAAAGCAGAGGTGCTGGGGAAATACTTTGGGGGGGTACTAACAGTGGAGTCGGAGGATGCAGTGCCTACTATTCCCATCAAACAGGCACCGGCACGAAAACTAGTAGAGTTTTCCCATGCTAGAATAAGAAGGGCTATAGAAAAAATGAATAGAAGTAAGTCACCGGGACCGGATGGGATACACCCAAGAATCATAAAGGAAGGAGGGGAGATGTTAGTAGAGCCATTGAAAATGTTATTTGAGGTATCGTTTAATACAGGACAAATCCCGATGGACTGGAGAGAGGCGAACATAACAGCTATATTTAAGAAGGGAAAGAGAAATGACCCAGGGAATTATAGACCAGTCAGTTTGACAAGTGTTGTGTGTAAACTAATGGAAACGGTAATTAGAGAAGGAATAATGGATCATATGAAGTCAAACCAACTTTTCAGTGGGAGACAGTTCGGATTCTTGCCGGGGAGGTCGACGGTACTACAGCTAATTAAGGTGGTAGATGATTGGATGCAAATTCTAGATGATGGTGATGTAATAGACGTGGTATATTGCGATTTTATGAAGGCCTTCGATAAGGTCCCACATAAAAGGTTAATAGAGAAAGTTAGAAGCTATAATATAGGGGAGAAATGTGTGAAATGGATAGAAGCCTTCCTGAAAGATCGGAGACAGAGGGTATTGGTGAATGGAATAGGCTCGGGGTGGAGGGAAATTACAAGTGGGGTACCTCAGGGATCTGTGTTGGGACCATTGCTGTTCGTTATATTTATCAACGACTTGCCTGAAGTTATAACTAATGGAAGTGAGGTATACCTGTATGCGGATGACACTAAACTGTATAGAAGAGTGAGGAGTAAGGAAGATATGGGTTTGCTTCAAGGAGATGTGGAGGGCATGAAGGGATGGTCTGAGCATTGGTTAATGCCTTTTCATCCAAAAAAATGCAAGTACATGCGGATTGGGACCAGCAAGATAGACAAGGTAGGATACAGTATGTATGAAGCGATGGAGGAAGTGAGTGCAGAAAAGGATATAGGAGTAGTGATAGATAATAAGTTAAATTTCTCAGAACATTTAGCGGAAAAGATAAACAAAGCCAATAGAATTGTAGGGCTGATAAGGAGGACATTTGTGTCACTTGACGAAGAAATCTTCAGGAATCTATATACAGCGCTGGTTAGGCCACACCTGGAATATGCAAACCAGGTGTGGGCTCCATATATGGTAAAGGATATAGAAGCAGTGGAGAAAGTGCAGAGAAGAGCTAGCAAGCTGGTACCAACGTTGAAGAACGCGGGCTATGAGCAGAGGTTGAGGACACTGGGACTTCCGACACTGGCATATAGGAGAAAGAGAGGGGATATGATAGAGACTTTTAAGATAGTGTCAGGAAAGTACGATGAGGATGTGTGTGAAGGTATCTTCTTGATGCGGGAGGGAACAAGAACGAGAGGACACTCTAAGAAAATTTACAAAGAAAGAAATAGGCTTGAGAAGGCGAAGAACTCATTTTGTGATAGAGTGGTAAATGAGTGGAACGCACTGCCCCAGTATGTAGTCGATTCCGAATCAATAAGGGAGTTTGAAAGTAATCTTGATAAAGCATGGGGAAGACAAGATTTGAAGTTTGATTATAAAACAAAAATACAGAATAGTAAAAATGTTGCGTCTGCTACCGCCGCCGCCAACACCGTGAACGACCGCAGCAGTGCAAGCACTGGTACTGAGCTGGATACACAGGCATAGTTTGCCTTTTTCCAGAGGATCTACTGTAAGAAACTGTAAGAAATAAAAGTACAGTAAAAGTCCGTTAATCCGACGACCGATGATTCGAATCTCCCAATAGTCCGAATTTTTCAATTTGAGGCCAAATCCGAATTCACCCGATGGTCCGAATTTCAAGAAGTCCCAAAGTCCCCTTTTTGAGGCATTAGGCCACTCAAATGACACATAATGGAGCACACACATATCATATGTTCATGAATTCACTTTAAAAGTTTACCATTGTCATTGTAGCCTATTATCTACTTCAAAACATTCAGATTAATGGTCAAAGGAAGCTACTGATATAATCGTAACACCTTCTTCTTCTTCCACATCGTCTGCTAGAGAGTTTGTTTTGCTCTTGAACGCATCCTTGGGACGCTCCGATGCGCTACTGGCTTGCACCCCCTTTTTCTGCAAGCGCATTCAGTCTTGAGCTTGAAAACGCACCTTTCAAGAAGTCCCAAAGTCCCCTTTTTGAGGCATTAGGCCACTCAAATGACACATAATGGAGCACACACATATCATATGTTCATGAATTCACTTTAAAAGTTTACCATTGTCATTGTAGCCTATTATCTACTTCAAAACATTCAGATTAATGGTCAAAGGAAGCTACTGATATAATCGTAAACACCTTCGTCTTCTTCTTCTCCACATCCTCTGCTAGAAAGTTTTTTTTTCCCTTGAACGCATCCTTGGGACGCTCCGATGCGCTACTGGCTTGCACCGCATTTTCGGCAAGCGCATTCAGTCTTGAGCTTGAAAATGCACCTTTGGACGTATTAGTCTTGAGCTTGAAAACGCACCTTTGGATGTTCCGATACGCTACTATTTATAGTTCAGTGATCGGAGCATCCCAAGGGTGCTTTCAAGACAACAAGACAAGGGTGCTTTCAATACAATATAATATAACAGAGCACGTCACAAAAGGAAAATCACAAAAGGAAAATTACAAGAACCTCTCAGGGAAGTGCCGTTGTTAAGGCATTACTTCCCGAACCACATCTGATCTTCAAGAGCAAGACAAACTCGCTAGTAGACGGAAGAAGAAGAAGACGTTTATATCAGCAGATTCCTTTGGCCATTAATCTGAATGTTTTGAAGTAGTTAATAGGCTACAATGACAATGGTAAACTTTTGAAGTGATTTCATGAACATATGATATGTGTGTGTGCACCATTGTGTCATTTGGGTGGCCTAATGTCTCAATGTTTTCGTCATACACAGGTTCATAGGGGTAAAGTCCGATAATCCGAAAAATCCACTAATCCGAACGAGAGCCGGTCCGCTGCCCTTCGGATTAACGGAAGTTTACTGTAGTTGTGAGGAGCTGCAAGGGGATTTAGATAAAATATACGAATGGAGCACCAAGTGGAAAATGAAATTTAATATAAGTAAATGTCATGTGTTAAATATGGGAAGAAGTGTGAATAGACCAAATTGGGAGTACAGGATGGGAGATAATATAATTAGCAAGGCCGAAAATGAAAAAGATTTAGGGTTGATTATACAAGATAATTTGTCGCCAGAGAAACATATTAACAAGCTCTTTAGCGGAATGTATGCAATGGCCGGGAATATGAAAGTTGCTCTGAACTACTTGGATGAGACCATGGTAGCGAAAATTATGAAGAGTATGATTAGACCAAGATTGGAGTATGCAGCAGTGGTGTGGTCCCCGCATCTAAAGAAGCATATTCACAAGTTAGAAAGAATCCAGAGAGCAGTCACTAGATTGGTTCCAAGTCTCAGAGAACTGCCATATGAAGGGAGGCTAGACAAATTAAATCTACCGAGTCTAAAAGAGAGGAGAGAGAGGGGAGACATGATAATGATGTACAAATGTACCCGGGGGCTGGAGAGGCTGGATAGGGAGGATATATTAATTATGGATACAGGAATAACTAGAGGCCACAGCTACAAAGTAAAAAGACCTACCTGCAAGAACGATATCAGGAAGTTTAGCTTCCCCTATAGATGTATTGACAAATGGAATGGGCTGGAGGAGGAGGTGGTAGGGGCAAGGAACATCCATATTTTCAAGAAAAATTGGATAAAAAGTAGACTGAGAGACGGGACAACACGAGCTTAGCTCAACTCCTGTAAACTACAATTAGGTAAATACAATTAGGCAATTAGGTAAATACAAATAAGCAAGTAAAAGGCGGGTGGACTTAGAGCTTCTGCCTTGTTTTGACAACATTAAAAATGGAGGTCGAAAGTGACGCTCCGATCGTCGGTGAATCCGGATTCACTCAAAACCTAAAGTCTTTGGGCTAATTATTTTTGCTCTCGTTTTCGGTGTATTTTCTTATTATTGTATGTCTTATTGTTCATAATTTAATCCACTTTTGGTTGGTATATTAGAGTAATATAAATAAACAATTAATCCGTCGATATATCAGTCGATACTCGAATCAGTCTAAAGTCAGTCGATAGTCGAATCAGTCTATGATAAAGCAATCCGTCTATAAAAAAGCCGTCGATAACGAGGGACTACTGTACAGTATAGAAATGTGATTAGATATTAGATAGAATATGGGTATTACACTCACTTTGGATGGTTTATGTATGCGTGGAGGTTGGGATGTTGGTCTTACTGAGGGTCCGAGGCTCCTCAGTAAGACCAACATCCCAACCTCCACGCATACATAAACCATCCAAAGTGAGTGTAATACCCCTATTCTATCTAATATCTAATCACATTTCTATACTGTGCAGGTATTCTTTCCTTAGTTCATGTTTTTCAGGGGTTATTGGGCGAAAAAAGGGTAAGTTTGAAGAGTCCCCGGACTACATAGTGAATTTCCCATAGGTTCTTAAGCTCCAAGGGTGCGTTTTACAAGGGTGCGCGCATGTCTCGGACTTAGGTAACCGCACCCTTGCGGGGCCCACTTTGAAGTAAAATGTGCAAGAGGGTCAATTCTAATTGCCTCTATATATAGAAGCCCAAATAATAGTAGGGAAGAGGATGATAACTTACTGAAAGCAATGGAGGAAATAGATAATAGAGAGAACAAATATAAGATTTTGATTGGAGATTTCAATTTGCCAAGGATCAACTGGGCAAATTGTACTACTCCAGCGGGACAGTGTAGCCTGGAAAACAAGTTTATAGAGGAAGTGAGAGATTGTTTTTTAACGCAACATATTACAGAGATGACAAGATATAGAGATGGGACGCAGGGGAGTGTACTTGATTTGATATTTAGCAATGAGGAGGATATAGTGGAACATGTCAATGTGGATAACCCTATAGGTCGTAGTGACCATGCCTGTATAAGTTTTAGTTGCAATATTAGAACAGAGAGGGATAATAGAAGCAATAAAAAAATATACATGTATGATAGAGCAGATTATGAGCTGCTGAAACGGTGTTTGGACATTGACTGGGGGGAATACTTGAACGCTGAAGATGCTGAAGGAATGTGGAGGAAGATTAGAGTCAAACTGGAGAATGCTATATCCAAATGTGTACCAGTAAGGGAATATAAGGATAAAACAAAATAGAGGAAAATAACGAACCCAGAATTACCAATGAAAAGAAAGCTTTGGACATTGATAAGAAGAAAGAAACGATTGTTGGAAAGACTAAATTTGTTAAAAAAAAACAGGGGGTCTAGTATAGAAGCTAAAGAAGTGGATTTGGAATGCAGACAAATACACAATAAAATAAGGTGGGAGACAAGGAGGGGGGTGAAGGAGAGGGAGAGAGAGATTGCTAGAAATGTGAAGGATAATCCAAAAATATTCTGGAAGTATATTCAGGAAAAGTTAACAAGAAGAGTGGGTATCCCAGAACTGATAGGAGACTTGGATGATAGGAATAGAGCAGAAACTGATAAGGAGAAAGCAGAGGTGCTGGGGAAATACTTTGGGGAGGTACTAACAGTGGCGTCGGATGATGCAGTGCCTACTATTCCCATCAAACAGGCACCAGCACTAGAACTAATAGAGTTTTCCCATGCTAGAATAAGGAGGGCTATAGAAAAAATGAAAAGAAGTAAGTCCCCGGGACCGGATGGGATACATCCAAGAATCATAAAGGAATAAGATGAGATGTTATTAGAGCCATTAAAAATGTTATTTGAGGTATCTTTTAATACAGGAGGACAAATCCCGACGGACTGGAGAGAGGCGAACATAACAGCTATATTTAAGAAGGGAAAGAGAAATGACCCAGGAAATTATAGACCAGTCAGTTTGACAAGTGTTGTGTGTAAACTAATGGAAACGGTAATTAGAGAAGGAATAATGGAGCATATGAAATCAAACCAACTTTTCAGTGGGAGACAGTTCGGATTCTTGCCGGGGAGGTCGACAGTACTACAGCTAATTAAGGTGGTAGATGATTGGATGCAAATTCTGGATGATGGTGATGTTATAGACGTGGTATAGTGCGATTTTATGAAGGCCTTCAATAAGGTCCCACATAAAAGGTTAATAGAGAAAGTTAGAAGCTATAGTATAGGGGAGAAATGTGTGAAATGGATAGAAGCCTTCCTGAAAGATCGGAGACAGAGGGTACTGGTGAATGGAATAGGCTCGGGGTGGAGGGAAATTACAAGTGGGGTACCTCAGGGATCTGTGTTGGGAGCACTACTGTTCGTTATATTTATAAACGACTTACCTGAAGTTATAACTAATGGAAGTGAGATATACAGTCAGGACCCCCAATACACGATTCCACAATGCGCGAAAACCCTAATACACGAGTTACCCCTCGAAAATAACATTAATTAATTAAACATTAATTACGCGAGGTGGTACCACAATACACGAATCGAGAGCTAAGAAGGGGCCAAATCCGCTATTCCCGCTTGATACGCGAGCACGTCTACGTTTCGCGAGGCCCAGGCGTAGCTCCGAAAAGAGAAGAAGACGGGCATACGCCTGCCTTCCCTCCCGCTTACCCTCCCTCCCTCCCTCCCACAGTCCCGCTCAAGCGCTCATAGCCGTGCGGAGTGACCAAACGTTTGTAGTGCCTGCCACTTTTTTCGCCATGCCACGCCAATATTAAAATGTAAAACTTGCAAACTAAACAAACCAAAATTGGGACAAGGACAATATAAAGTCAAATTAAATTATCAAAATCGCTATGTGGAAACAACGCTTACTAAAATGAAAATTATTAAATAAAAGAACACAATCCACCACATAGGGTGTACATTACTACATGAGCAAGTTAATCTGTTTCCCAAGCAAACTAATCGCACATATAACACGCACTATCGTCACGTTAAAGGAAGTAGTCAAGTTTGGGAAGTCCGGGACGTTCTGGCAAATTTTACTAAACTCTGCATGAATAAAGAAACTACTGTACATGTTAAATGTCAAAATATTATTTAAAATCAAATTTGCAACATGACAAGACATTAACAATAGTACAAAATACAAATATTGATAAGATATCTATACTATTACAAAATAATATATAAAATACAGTACAGCACTCACTAACGATAGTGCTATCGGGTAGATAACACACAAAATGAAGGTGGAAGTGTTGGATCGCAAGAAAAAAGGAGAAGGAAACTGTGCAATAGGCTTGTCAGAGTAAACTGTTCGTACGATTTGGTCAGGGAGGGAGAAGTTGGAGAAAGTCGTGAAGTCCTACGGTCCTAGTCCTAGTCCTAGCCTATCTACTACTAATTTTAAGGTAAGGTTTCATATTTTTATTCATTGTTCTTCTTATATATAAGATATAGACTGTACTGTAGATCCAAAAATGTCGAAAATAGGGCCAAAAATGTCGAAAATAGGCCATAATTGAGAGATGTCACCCAATCTAATTATTCCCATTTAAAGTTAGTTCCACAATACACGAATTCACAATACGCGATGCCTCCTGTCACCCCTATTCTCGCGAATTGGGGGTCCTGACTGTACCTGTATGCGGATGACACTAAGCTGTATAGAAGAGTGAGGAGTAAGGAAGATGTGGGTTTGCTTCAAGGAGATGTGGAGGGCATGAAGAGATGGTCTGAACATTGGTTAATGCCTTTTCATCCAAAGTACATGCGGATTGGGACAAGCAAGATAAACAAGGTAGGATACAGTATGTATGAAGCGATGGAGGAAGTGAATGCAGAAAAGGATATAGGAGTAGTGATAGACAATAAGTTAAATTTCTCAGAACATTTAGCGGAAAAGATAAACAAAGCCAATAGAATTGTAGGGCTGATAAGGAGGACATTTGTGTCACTTAACGAAGAAATCTTCAGGAATCCCTATACAGCGCTGGTTAGGCCGCACCTGGAATATGCGAACCAGGTGTGGGCTCCATATATGATAAAGGATATAGAAGCAGTGGAGAAAGTGCAGAGGAGAGCTAGCAAGCTAGTACCAACGCTGAAGAACGCGGGCTATGAGCAGAGGTTGAGGACACTGGGACTTCCGACACTGGCATATAGGAGAAAGAGAGGGGATATGATAGAGACTTTTAAGATAGTGTCAGGAAAGTATGATGAGAATGTGTGTGAAGGTATTTTCTTGATGCGGGAGGGAACAAGAACGAGAGGACACTCTAAGAAAATTTACAAAGAAAGAAATAGGCTTGAAAAGGCAAAGAACTCATTTTGTGATAGAGTGGTAAATGAGTGGAATGCACTGCCCCAGTATGTAGTCGATTCCGAATCAATAAGGAAGTTTGAAAGTAATCTTGATAAAGCATGGGGAAGATGAAATTTGAAGTTTGATTATAAAGCAAAAATACAGAATAGTAAAAATGTTGCGTCTGCTGCCACCGCCGCCAACACCGTGAACGACCGCAGTAGTGCAAGTACTGGCACTGAGCTGGATACACAGGCCTAGTTTGCCTTTTTCCAGAGGATCTACTGTAAGAAACTGTAAGAATAAAAAACTAGGGCCCGAAACACGGATGGGCTCTTGAGCATGGTAAGCTTGAAAGCCTGTGAGGGTTAAACAACCAGACTTAGGTTTCAGCCATCCAGACAAATCCAGATGGCTGACATACTAGTCTGGATATCTAACACTGGATGTAAATAATATGTGTGGAAACTTGTATTTGTCTCGTTCGTTTCCGGATTGACTTATATTTTTGCTGGACTATCTGCTCTAGGTAATTTAGGATAGAAAAGATGTAGGCTTGTTCACCGGGTTGGTCAGTGGAAACAGAGGAGTACCATTGGTGGTGGTGAACGTTGCAATCTCCTAGGATGGAGATTTCTGCGAACGGAGAGATAGATAGAATGTGTTCCACTTTAAAAGTTAGATAGTCAAAGAATTTTGGATAGTCAGTAGAATTAGGGGAGAGATAAACAGTGCAGAAATATTTAGTTTGAGAGTGACAAGAAAGCTTTAGCCAGAGAGTTGAGAATTCAGAAGAGTCTAAGTTGGGAACACGAGAGAAAGCGAGATTGTTGCGCACATATACGCAACATCCACCTTTGGATTAACCCTTCCTACCCGGTCTGCCTTAGGTAAGGACAGCACGAAAGAAGGGCCGCTACCCGGTATGCCTTATCTAAGGCATGAGCTTAATAGCCTAATTAAGCTTGGTCCGAACGCCGTGCGTACGACGTATGTCAACAAACCCAAGCGTTCGTCACCGCACCTCCGAAAACAAGAAGAAGACTCCTCAATGTTATTGTTCTGACGTCATGACGAAATTAGTGTCTAAAAAGCCCCCATATTGGCTCCACTGAATTCGTCATCACAACTGAACCAGTTGACTTACAGAGCTCTACTCAATGCCAAAATACAGATTGAAAACCGCACTACGATTATAGATGAGTGGGAAAGTTCTAGCAGTGAAAATAAACATAAATACGGTAGCTTAGGCCTAGACATTTTTCAGCCATATCGCCCAGGTAGGGGTGACCGTCATTTGGTAAGACAGCCCGGGGAGGAAGGGTTAAAACTGGGGATAGAAATAGTAGGAGGTTACAGAGAAGGGTTTGCTGTCAGTAGTCCCAGACACCTTAGTTTCAGTAAGAAAGAGAAGATCAGGGTTGGAAGAGGAGATGTGGTGTTCCACAGAGTGGAAGTTAGAGGAAAGGCCCCGAATGTTGCAGAAATGTATAGTACCCCCCCCCCCCCCCCCCCCCCCGGGGGGGCTCCGAGGCAGGTAGTGATCGTGGATCGTGTCAAAATTTTGTTTTAGAAAAGATAGTGTAGTATGTAATCTATCTATCTATCTATTGCCCGACGCCGTTATCCCCGAAGGGGTGGCCACGAACGAACCGCCCCATGCACCTCTGTCCCCAGTCAGTCGACGCCCCTCCACCCAACCAGCACCGCCTTCGTTCATATACTTCCTCACTCCATCCTTCCACCTCTCCCTCGGTCTACTTCTCCCTTTCTGTCCCTCCACCTCGCTCTCGTACACCCTCTTAGTCATTCTCTCGCTTTCCATACGTTCCATATGGTCGAACCATCTCAAGTTGTTCCTTTTCACACATCTACCTCCACACCACACCTCCTTCTTACTTCCTCATTAGTCTGTCTATCCCTCCATGTAACTCCGCACGCACTTCTTAAGTAATTCATTTCCACTGCTCTCACTCTTGGTCTGAGTCTCTCAACCAACGTCCATGCTTCGCTTCCGTAAGTCAGTGTCGGGATTACCACACTGTCATGCAAGGACTTCTTCACTTCCATACTGACCACCCTATTTCTTGTTACTGCTTTCAGCGTTCCTACAACCCTCTTCCCCTGTTGTACCCTCTCCCGCACTTCTTCATCCATAGTCCCATCTTTACTCAACACACTGCCCAGATACTTAAAAGAGTTGACGATCTCCATAGCCTGACCGTTCAGCTTCCTTCACCCCTTTCGAAGACCATAACCTTGCTCTTCCCCGCATTTACCTTCAAATTCCGTTTTTCGCACACTGTTCCAAACTCATTTACCAGACCCTGCAACTCCCATTCATTATCACTAATCAGAACTGTATCATCCGCAAACAGTAGTATAGGTAGCTTCCACTCAATTCCCTCCTTTTTCAGCGATACACCAACATCCACTGCTCTTGATAGTATCTCTTTCATGACTCCATCCATATATACAGTAAACAACCACGGGGACATCACACACCCCTGTTTCAAACCAACATTTAGGTCAAAGAACTCGCTCTGCTCACTCTCCACACGTACTGCCGCCTTTGCACCCTCATACATGCTCTTCACTGCTTACAGCAACTTGCCATCTACTCCGTATATTCTAAGTACTTTCCACAAACCTTCTCTATCCACTCTGTCATAGGCCTTCTCCAAGTCCATAAAGGCAACATACATCTTTTGTTTCTTCTCCAGATATTTCTCCACAACACAATTCAGGGTAAAAATCTGATCTACACATCCTCTTCCCTTCCTAAAACCTCCCTGCTCGTCGCCTATCCATTTCTCCGTTCTCACTCTCACTCTCTCGATCACTACCCTACTGTATACCTTCCCTACTACGCTTAGAAGACATATTCCTCGGTGGTTACCACACACTCCTCTTTCCCCTTTGCCCTTATATAGGGGGACTATTATGCCAGTCTTCCAGTCATCGGGTGCACTCCCCTTCTCCCATGCTAGTTTGCACATTTTCCATACCCATACGATCACTATCTCACCACCATACCTCAACATTTCCCCACACACTCCATCTGTTCCTGGTGCTTTCCCCAACTTCACTCTTTTCATGGCTTCCCACACTTCTGACCTCCTGATCCCCACCTCCTCCTCCACTACTTCTCTTCTTCTCCCTCCCATACCATATCCAGCTATGTTTGCTGGCTCTTCATTCCTTACATTTAGCAACTCATTGAAGTACTCCCTCCATCTTTCGACTCTCTCTCTAGTATGTAATGTGTTTGTAATATAATGTACAGGTATTGATAGGTGTTTTGGAGGGCAGGCTGGGGTTGCCCTCAAATTTGATCAGGCACAGGCACTATCACAGAAAGTGCACAGGAAGCAGAGGCAAAGTTCAAAAGATGGAGGGAGGGTATTGCAAATAAGGGTCTAAGAGTTAACATAGATAAAACAAAGGTCATGATTAGTGGAGTAGGGCGTGGAACTATGGAAAGAAGCGGCGACTATCTATGTGCAGTATGTGGGAAGTAACTCAATTCAATGTTGCGTCTGTAGTGACTGGGTACACAAGAGATGTAGTGGAGCTAGAGGACCTTTGACAAGAATCATAGACTTTAAATGTGCAGTGTGCAAGGGAGATCTTGTATTAAATGACCCGCCTGTCAGTTTTTATTTTGACAGTGTAACGCTGGAGTGAATAAGTTCTGTTAACTGGGCGATACGGTTTCCGCCGGAGGTGGCGCTGAAGCTAGCTCCATTTCTAGAGTCAGAAGTGACTGGGGAAAGTTTAGAGAGCTATTGCAACTCCTGACCATGAGAGGGCTCCCACCCCACCCTAAAGGGAAGGTGTATACCGCATGTGTTAGGAGCGCGATGACCTATGCCTCGGAGACGTGGCCGGTTAAAGCGAAGGATTCAGTGAGGACTCAGTGAAGTGATGAGCACGAGCCGACTTGGTTGGTTTGGACATTTGGAGAGAATGGATGATCAGAACTGGGTGAAAAAATTCCGGACTTTAAACGTGAGGGGAGCTGCGCGTAGGGGTGGACCTAGAATGACGTGGGCTCAGGTACTCCGGCCCGATCTCAAAGTAAAGAACTAGACAACCAGAGGCAACCCTTGACAGGGCCGCCTGGATAGCCGCCATTTAGGACAGGAGACTGTAACCACATTTTCTGTGGACAAAACGGTCTTTAAACTACAGTAGCATGTGGCACCTAAATTGGCTGTGGTGTTTAGGTTGCTTTTGAAATCAGATAGTTTTCCTCTTTGCTGGCGTAAGGCTATTATCACTCCTATTCCAAAGGGAAATACTGCCTCATCATCTCCTAATGACTATCACCCTATCTCCATTACACCTATCCTATCCAAGCTCTATGAGAGGCTTTTGTCCAGACGCCTTTCCTCTTATTGTAGTAGTCATAATTTGATACCAAACTCACAGTTTGGTTTTTGTAAGGGACTGGGTACATGTGATGCGTTTCTGACACTCACGCAGTCTTCATTGGACCAGGGACATGAGTCTCGTGTCGTGGCTATTGACTTTAGTTCTGCTTTTGATTTAGCCAACCATAAAGCACTTCTGTTTAAGTTACAGCTCATTGGTATTGGTGGCAATTTTTTAAGGATCTTTGAAGATTTTTTGACGAAAATATCTCAGTCTGTGGTCATTGATGGGTGTCATTCCCCTTCTGTTACTGTTGTTTCTGGTGTTCCACAAGGCAGTGTCCTTGGGCCTTTGCTTTTTATTATTTTTACTGCTGACCTGTGTTCCGAGCTTGAAAATAAACTAATCTCCTATGCTGATGATACAACTTTACATGCGTCAATTCCATCACCAATAGATCGACACGTAATTGCTACTGCTCTGAATAGGGATTTAGCCAAAATTACATCATGGTGTGAATTTTTGGGCATGAAACTTAATGCTAGTAAAACACACTCCATTATCATCAGCAGATCTCATACCTTGGATCCTCCCCATCCTTATCTACAAGTTTCTGGCGAGCAAATTGAGAATGTGGATACTCTGCGTTTGTTAGGAGTTACTCTTGATCCCAAACTTACTTTTGAAAAGCATATTCGTTCTTTCTCCTCTTCCATTTCCCAAAAAATTGGTCTGCTTCGCAAGGTTTATAAAACATTTGCTTGTGACGCCACAGTTATCAAATCTTTTTATGCTTTTATTTTGCCACATTTCGAGTATATACTGCTCACCTGTCTGATTGTCAGCAGCTGACTGCCATCTCAAGTTGCTTGACAGGTCGCTAAATTCCATCAGTTTTATTCTACCTCATTTGTCTCTTGATCTGTGTCATCGACGTAAAGTTGGTGCCCTTAGTCTTTTATTTAAAGTTTTTAACAACCCTCAGCATCCCTTAATTAAATGGGGTTCTGCCTGGGTCCTATGTCCAGGCTCGTGCAACTAGATTCACAAGCAATCTTAATGATCTTGCCATGAGCCGTGTTAATTTTTCTACTACACAGTTTTCACGGTGTTTTGTGCCGGCCATGGTTGACTTGTGGAATAAGTTGCCAAATGAGCTAGTCAATTCAGCTAATATCTCCATTTTTAAGTCTAGAGTTAATGCTTTTTTGCAGCATTAATTCTAATTTTTAAACTTATTTTATTCTATTTTAATGTATTATATTTATACTTGATATCCTCCACTGCATAATATGTTATCTGTGTTTAATATGTGTGTATGTACAGTACAGTATACAGTACAGCGTATGTTTTTATTTTTTCCTAAGTTGCCGTAGTCTCTCTCCAGTGCCTCCGGGTGTTTTGTGTGGATTGATCTTGATGGTGTTTATGCACCCTGGTTGGAGCCTTCGGCATCTCATATAATAATAATAATAATACAGTATGTCTAAATGATGTATAGTACATAGACTTAGATATGAAGCAAGGATATCTAGAAATTATGTTTATCAATGGTGTATGGGTAATGGACAATGTTGTATTATGTTTATCAATGGTGTATGGGTAATGGACAATGTTGTATTATGTTTATCAATGGTGTATGGGTAATGGACAATGTTGTATTATGTTTATCAATGGTGTATGGGTAATGGACAATGTTGTATTTTGTATCAGTCTATACGTTTCCAACGTAGGGCTTAAGATCTCAGCCGCTACCACAGCGGGCCGATTTATCGGTACTCACGCGAAGTCTATCTATCTATCTATTGCCTGACGCCGTGATCCCCGAAGGGGTGGCCACGAACGAACCGCCCCCATGCACCTCTGTCCCCAGTCAGTCGACGCCCCTCCCCCCAACCAGCACTGCCCTCGTTCATGTACTTCCTCACTCCATCCTTCCATCCTCACGCGAAGTACCGGTACTAATAATCTCTAAAGTTGCACCACAATTCACTATTAGGCACATTGTACACACTCCGAGACGACTAAAGAAGGAAGAGAAAGCGAAGGAGAGAAATTAGTTATAGTTACCCATTTAATCTAGCTGCTCCCTCTTAGCCATGCTCCATTTTCTATAAGCCTGCTCCAGTACCTGTAACAGTATCAGTCTCTTCGCGCCCACCGTCGATGACACACTCCTTTTTTGTCTGTGTTTCGCGAGTGCGTGATTTTGCCTGCCCCTTCACCTCAACTAAGTGAGTGTGAGCCTTTTCAGGCTGTTGAGGTTTTAGAGGGATGTTTCAGTGATGTAGGCAGCACTTTACGGATTTATGGCGTGTTTTTGGGTGTGCGCGGAGTGCTGGAGACGTGTTGAATTATATGGTTTACTTCGAGGGTGGTTGTTCTTCAGCACCGCATAGCGGTCGTTGAGTGTAATATCCTACCCTCGCTTTTCGGGTTCATGTTCACTTTAATAACCCTTAATGGGAGGTTTGACACTCTCCCAATACCAAAGAAGGAAAACCTTCTATTTGGTAGTAGCCTCGGAGTATCCAACGTAGAGCTATATACTTATCGTATAATTCCGTTCCGCTCTGGAGCGGGCAATTATCGTAATCACTTGCGCAATTAAATCGATAACATCTAGAGTAGCACCTTACTCTCTCTACTAGGTACGTTGTACACACTTTTGAGGCTACTATTTAAAGGAAATGAAAATATTGATGAGAAAGAAAAGAGAAAATTGCAGAACATTGTCCATCCTATCTGGCTCCTTAAGCCGTTGTCACGGGTCCACCGCACAACCCGACCGGGTTCATTAGATCATCCAGGTATCAAGTTAAATAGACAAGATTGGATGGGCAGGGGTACGGTGTGAGGGTGGGATACTATGACGTTGGATAATCCGAGGCTACTACCAAATAGAAGGTTTTCCTTCTTTGGTATTGGGAGAGTGTCAAACCTCCCAATTTAGTAGTAGCCTCTACGTCTCCAACGTAGAGCTAGAGTAACAAATCGGAGGCGGACATCCAAGCGAAAAAACACAAACTTAGCCCTTAGGAAATATCAGGACCATGGAAAGACCGACTTAAACAAGAGAGTTTATATAAAGAGTGTACAGACAGGTGCATATCAAGAGAGGTCAAGTCTTATTCCATGAGATAACTTAGCCTAAGACAAAGAATGATGCATTTCATAATGATGAATATAAATTCCAGGATCCCCCCCCCCCCCCCCCCATCCTTCCGGAAGAAAGCAAGACGACCCATACTGTAACGAGTAAATACCGGCATACGCCGAATAGGAGTACCGTACAGGATGTGACGAGAAACTACATGAGCAGTGTCAGTGACGAGCACTAAAAGCCATATTATTATTATTTTTTTTTTTTTTTTTTTAAGAGACAATGAAGGAAGGAAGGAAAAACACAGACAAAACAAAAAGGTCCATGTGCCTAAAGGCATCCTCCATTCATAACATGTTTGTAACAACTGGATTTAAACATTTGTAGATTGTAAGTTTGTGGAAAGCAATTCGAGGGAAGTGAATTCCAAAGAGTAGTAGTTCTGGGGATAAATGAATTTTGATAAGCAGAAGTTCTGCATTGTGGAGGAGAAAGTGTAAATTCATGGGCGCTCTCAGCTGCCCTAGTTCTACGGGAAAGATGTGGAGAGGCGGCACAATTGAAGCAAGTTCTTCGGAACAATTGCTGTGAAAATATCTGTAGAATAATGCAAGGGATGCAACGTTTCTTCGTATGGATAATGTAGGAAGGTCCTGTGTGATTGCAGGGTTATTGATTAATCTAATAGCTTTATTTTGAATTTTGTCCAACTGCTTCAATGCAACCACTCCACTTCCACTCCACAGAGGTGAACAGTAATCCATCTGAGAACGCACATGACTTTTATATATTACGGCCAACTGCCCGTCAGTGAAGAATTCTCGAACTCTGTACAGGAGTCCCAGTTTTTTAGAGGCATTCTTAGCAATGCTTCTAACATAATGTGTCCAGCTCAAGTTAGTAGTTAATGTTACACCGAGAATGTCAATACTAGGTGAAGTGGGAATATTTACATAATTAAAAAATATATGGGAGTCAGTGAGATTCTGTCGGTTGTTGTTGTTGTTGTTGTTGTTCCCTAAGCTGCCTGGCCGAACAGCCCCGAGTCGCTGAGGAAGGCCATGGCCACGATCGGGCTTTCCCACAGAGCTCTTATTGAGTGTAGATTGTGTTGTTGGCGTAAGTGGTTGTGTGAAATGCAGTCTTCTATGATGTGTTTAACCCTCCAGCCCCGGCTATGTATTATATATATATTCCTCGAAACCCGGGTGTTTTGGCCGAAAACGCTAGGCTACCGTATATTCGTTAATCAGACTGCTTCCCGCATTCCCGCGCATCCCCAAGCGTAGCTGTGTTATTTACCTGTAGAATGGCATTAAGTAGAGCTCTCTAAGTCAACTGGTTGAGCTGTGATGATGATTTCATTGGAGATAACTTTATGGCCAAAACAGCCACTTTACACCACTTTTCGATACTTAACAACAACATACAGGCACACACGAACAAGCGACGCCCCCCTTCTTGTGGCCGGAGATGCGGGGCGACGGTCCAGCCGGCTGTTGTTTACATGCGTCGGACCGACGCCTCGCACACGAAGCTCACAGGCTTTCAACCACTGGGTGTTCAAGAGACCATCCGGGTACCTGTTATATGCTTTTTTATGGGCGTTCAAGAGCCCTTCCGTGGTGAGAGGGTTAATGGTATGGGGTGCTGTGTTACATCCCGGGCAGGCGTCGACAACGGAGTCATCCAGTCTCTTTTGATAGCTCAGGAGAGCTGGATGGTGTCCGCATCTCAGCCTGGCCAGGTGGACTCTGTCCTCGCGAGGAAGGGAGGATTCGGAAGGATGGATTTCGTGAGGTCGTGCATGCAGCTGCGTGTTGTCTGTGAGTGAGTGGATGGATCGGTGAGATATGAGTATGGATGTGCTTCTGGAAGTTCGGGTGGGCAGGGAGGGAGAGAGGACAATAATTGTGTGTGATACCGTGTGCTGGGTGTTGTTTTAATATTTCTTGGTGTCTGTGGGTGTGTAGCCATGTAGTTTAGTGGGTGGTCTTGGTTCATGGAGGGGTGAAAATTTAAAAACTAAATTTAATGTACTTGGTTTTCTGTGCATTAAAGGAAACTAGATTCTTTTGTCCCCATTCATTAATTCTAGAAAGGTCCTGGTTCAGAGAAATTGCAGTGTTTATTTTTGAATTTATAAGATCGGGTTGGGTGAAAGAATTGGTAAATGTGAAGGAACTGTGGAGTGTTGAGTCATCTGCGTAGGAATGTATTGGATTATGAGTGGTAGATATGAGATCATTGATATGAATGAGGAACAGAGTTGGTGCCAAAACTGATCCCCGGGGAACACCAGCATTTATTGAGTGAAATTGAGAATAAAGGCCATCTACCATTACACATATTTTTCTGTTATGAAGATAAGAAGAAATTAGTGGAACTAATGATGCAAGGCCGTAGTGTGACATCTTCGACAATAAGGATTGATGCCAGACTCTATCAAATGCCTTTGATATATCCAGTGGTATTGTATGTGTTTCACCATGTTGGTCTGTAGCTTGGTTGATTTGATGCGTAAGAAGGCAAAGAATGTCTGCAGTTGATCGACATCGTCTAAAACCATATTGCCTATCACTGATTAATTTATTATTCTCAAGATGCTTAATTAAGTGATTATTTAAATATAATTTCAAAGACTTTACCAAGAGTGGAAGTTATAGCTATTGGTCTGTAGTTTGATGGATCTGAAGAGGCACCTTTTTTAGGAACTGGATGGATGCTTCTTTCCAGGGTACTGGGAAGCATGAGGTATGAGTACACAGACGGAATTTTTTTGCCAATACAGGAGCGAGCACCAAGGAGCAATTCTTAAGTACTATTGGAGGAATTTCATCTTGACCAGGAGCCTTATCTACTGAGAGATTCTGCAAAATAGTTTTGACATGTCTGGTGTGGATCTTAGGTGAGGGAATTTCAGGCGAATTAAAATTAAGTACAGGGACATCTTGATTTATTTCATCTAAGGTTGAGTTGGTGGAGAAAATATCCGCAAGAAGGTTAGCTTTACCTCGTGGGTCACTATGAGAAAAGTTCAGTGGTATGAGGACATGACATACCGAAAGAATGTAGTATACTTAACCCCTCCAACCCGGATGGGCTCTTGAACGCCCATAACAACCTCGGCCCGCGCAACCCGGAAGGGCTCTTGAACGCCCATTGCTTGCGTGCGTGCTTTCGAATGCCGCGCGTACATTTTCGGTATCGTGGGACGGTAGGTGGCGCCACCAGGCGTAAACTACGCCACAGCAACAGTATCTACCCCGACGCCATCATGGACAGTACGCCAAATAGTGATTCCGCTGTGTCCGATACCGTGCTTCCTACGACGCCCTTGCTTGTTCGTCGCGCCTTACCCCGACGCCATCGCCTAAATGTGTTATCTCCCGGAGGTATTGAGACGACATTGAGACTTTATGAGCGAGCTGATGCCAAGCATAATGTTGATGATGAAGTCAGTGACGACTCCAGTAATTATAAGTCGAGTGATTATGGCCATGAGAGTGACAAAGAAGAGCAATTCCTGGGATTTGCGAGAGAACATGACAGTGATGAGAGTGATGTACCAGTTGTTGAGGAAGCTGGTTTACCTAAAGACAGTGAACTTGAGAGAGTGAGCGAGTGGGAGAGTTCAAGGTCACTCACCAAATTTCGCATAAGTGACACGACGCCAAGCCCTTCCCCAGGTAAATCGCCTTTCAAGCTACATTTGTATAAGCAGAAAATACTTGAGAAGGCGGCCGCGGCAGCTAGGGAACAAGCAAAACTACTTGGTGAGGATGAGGCTGTGAGTGAGGGTCAGCGTGGTGACCCTTCTCGTCCGCCATTGTCTCCCTTATCTACCCACGCCACCCAAGATGACCCGGATGCCCCGCATTCTTCCCCACCACCCCCACCATTGCCAAGGGTTGAGGACCCCACACTTTCGGCCTATTTGCCTCCTAGGTCCCCCGACAGGAGACATACTGCTGCCGAAAAGGGGAAAGGTAGGAAATATACCAAGAAAATTAAGAAAAGTAAGAGAGTTTTGTTCGAGGCTCCCGCGGCGTCCACCCCGGCCGGCCCCAGCCATACGTCCCCGCAACTTTCCCCACGGTCCTCCCCACCTCTCCCGCCTTCAACATGTCTTCCTGAAGAAGTCTTTGAGCTCGCATCACCAATACCTGGGCCTAGTGACAGTGAAACATTGCTTTCTGTCACTCGTCGCAGGCCAAGGAGCCCAGGACCTCGGGGGGACACAGCCTCACCTGCCACTCCTTCCCCACCTCGCCCACCCGCACGCCGCCCACGCATCACTGGTTCCCCGCCAGATTATGTGGGGGCCACTGATGATGAAGGGCACCTCTCTCAAGACTCTGGCCATGATTACATAGGTCCACCGTCAGGGCAAGATGACCACTCTGACGATGACTATATGGACATCAACGACCCTCGACCCATCCGCTTGGCCCGGCGTCGTGCTGCCCGTCGTGCTGCCCACCGCCCTGGCCGCCGCCCTCGCCGCCCTAGGGCGCGCGCCTCCCGAGTTGGCCGTGGGCGTGCTGGGCCACCAGCTGGAGCTCCTCGTCAGCGTAGACAAGACCCATTCTACGTTTTTCAGTGGCAAGACGTAGTTGATGAGGATGGATACAACCCTGATGTGCCAGCTTTTGATGAGGTACTGGAGGGTTCAGGCATTACCCCCAATTTTCCTGCAGGCCCCAATGCTCCACCACACGAACTATTTAAGGCCTTCTTTGATGAGGAGGTGGTAGGCTATGTTGTCAAAGAGACAAATAAGCAGCACCAATTCCAGGTCCACTTTTTTGGAAAGGTGACCAAGGGCCACATGAGGCAGTGGACCCCAGTGACTCATAAAGAGTTCATGGTGTTCCTGGCACTCACCATGCTAATGCCTCATGTCAAGAAGCATAGGTTGCCTGACTATTGGATCACCAATGATCTGATATCCACCCCTGCCTTCGGGAAATATATGTCTCGCGACCGGTACCTTGATATCCTCGCAGCGCTCCATCTTGTCACCAACCTTGACGTCCACCTCCCAGACAAGCTGTGGAAGATTAGGACGTTGTACGAGATGATGCGAGAACGCTTCACCTCCTACTTCAAGCCCTTCCGCAAGGTCGTCATTGACGAGTCTCTTGTGCTGTTCCGGGGAAAACTCAGCTTCCGGCAGTACATCCCCTCAAAAAGACATCGCTTTGGCATAAAATTCTTTGTGCTGTGCGACTGCCAAACTGGCTATGTCCTGGACTTCCTGGTCTACAGCGGGAAGGAAGGGGACTTGCTTGTGGACCCCCTCATTGGCTTTGGCGGAGCAGTGGTGCAAGCCATGATGGACCGCTACTTTCACAAGAATCACGTCCTCTACACGGACAATTATTACACGTCCCCCACTCTCTCACAGTACCTGCATGAGCGCAAGACGGGGACTGTAGGCACAGTACGAGGGAAAAGGAAGGGCATGCCACCTTTCCCTCCAAAGACCAAAAAAGGTGATGTGTTCAAGAAGAAGTCGGGGCCCATTCTGGCTATCCACTGGCACGACCAGCGGAAGGTCAACCTCCTGACCACCATCCACAAGGGGGAAATGGTGGAGACTGGCAAGGTGGATCGCCGCACCCAGGCCAGGGTGACCAAGCCCGATGCTGTCCTGGACTACAACATCAACATGAGGCTGGTGGACAAGTCCGACATGCAGATAGGCTTCATTGACTGCCTGCGTACCTCGTGCAGATGGTACAAAAAGTTCTTTCTGCATATGGTGGACATGTCAGTTCTGAATGCCTACAATATATACAAGCTTCGGAATGTGAACACACCCATGAAGTTCAATAGCCTGCGGAGGTTCCAAAAGCAGGTGTTGACGGAGCTCCTGGAGAAGTATGCTACGCCACAGAGGGCAGTGGCACATCCTGGGCCCGCCGTTATTGACCGCTTGCAGTGTGCTCAATACTTGATTAGGCACAGGCTTGGTTCCCTGCCTCAGAATGAATCAGGAAGAACGCAGCAGAAGCGGTGCCATGTCTGCTACAACAGCAGGGTGAGGCCGAGGTCAGGTAAAAAGTCAACCATGGAGTGTGTGGAGTGCAAGGTGGCACTCTGTGCTTTAGAGTGCTTCTTTGATTACCACTCCAAGCTGGAGTTCTAGTAATCATACTGAAAGTGCCAAATAAAATTACAATATGTACACTATATATATAGGCAAAAAGTGGAAGAAAACCAATTTATTGTTATACAAAAGTCATGTATTATGAGAAAATTGATACAAATACAATTACACCATAATAATGTGAAAGTGACACATATGTATATAACAAGTGACATTCATATGATTAGAACCTATAGAAATATATAAATCAGTGAAAAAAGACACAATAAATTGTATATAAAACATTTACAAATCATATAACTAAGTGAAAGTGACACAAGACCTAATATTTGATGGCCAAAGTATAATAAACACCTGTGATAACGAATAATCAGTGCCTAATACAACAATAACCTACCTCAATTACTAATAAAATGTACGGTATCGAGTGAAAATGAGCATTATCAGTGACAGTGACACTCTCTAAAGCATATTTGTCAAAGTGAAATTGACACAAGACCTAATATTTGATGGCCAAAGTATAATAAACACCTGTGATAACGAATAATCAGTGCCTAATACAACAATAACCTACCTCAATTACTAATAAAATGTACGGTATCGAGTGAAAATGAGCATTATCAGTGACAGTGACACTCTCTAAAGCATATTTATCAAAGTGAAAGTGACACAAGACACAATACTTGATGGCCAAAGTATAATAAACCTGTGATAACGAATAATCAGTGCCTAGTATAACAATAACCTACCTCAATTACTAATAAAATGTACGGTATCGAGTGAAAATTAGCAATATCAGTGACAGTGATACCCTATTAAACATACTTTATATAATTGGCCTCAAAATAACTATAAAAATATCAAATAAACATCACATTCTCAATATCAAACACTAAAATCGTCTAAGGGAGATAAATACTTTGGCGAGACGAGCGGCTCAGTGCGTCGTAGCCATGGCCGGGGCGACGCGTCCGAACGCGGGAAGAATTTTCCGCCGAAAAGCACTCGTCTTCCCGCGCTCACCATTATGCAACCAGATGGGCTAGAGACCTCTACTCAACGCCATTCGACAGAGGAAGGTTTGTGGAACATTATTCTTTTTTATTCATAACATTACATGCCATATTCATTGAATTACAGAGGAGTTAACATACCCCAAAGATCGTCAAAACACCCGGTACCACAGCACAGTCGCGAGCTATAGCCCCCGGGGCTGGAGGGTTAAAGAGTGTCTTCGGAGGTCATCCGCCTGCTGTGCCATGCTTTTGTTATTGTAATACAGTACTTTACAATTAACTTCACCTTTCCCATGTTGGTGTGCCATTCCAAGGTCGACATGATTTATTCCTTTACCTGCCTGTGCATTTTAGACCCTAGACTGATACGCTAGTAACTGTATTTTCTTAACCCTCTCACCACGGAAGGGCTCTTGAACGCCCATAAAAGAGCATATAACAGGTACCCGGAAGGCCTCTTGAACGCCCAGTGGTTGAAAGCCTGTTAGCTTCGTGTGCCAGGCGTCGCTCCGACGCATGTAAACAACAGCCGGCTGGACCGACGCCCCGCATCTCCGGCCACAAGAAGGAGAGCGTCGCTTGTTCGTGTGTGCCTGTATGTTGTTGTTAAGTATCGAAAAATGGTGTAAAGTGGCTGTTTTGGCCATAAAGTTATCTCCAATGAAATCATCATCACAGCTCAGCCAGTTGACTTAGAGAGCTCTACTTAATGCCATTCTACAGGTAAATAACACAGCTACGCTTGGGGATGCGTGGGAATGCGGGAAGCAGTCTGATTAACGAATATACGGTAGCCTAGCCTAGACGTTTTTCGGCCAAAACACCTGGGTTTCGAGGAATATATATATAATACATAGCCGGGGCTGGAGGGTTAATATGCACCATACTGTTACGCTCTTTTTTCCCCAATAAACTAAAATGTTTATTTGTGTCTTTTCTTGGTCCTCTACTTTGCTAAGGCTTGGGTTTTTGTGGTTTATTGGATGTCCGCCTCCAATGTGGGATTCAAGCCCTACGTTGGAAACGTAGAGACTGCTACAAAATTACGGTTTTGACAACCAGTAAGGGAAGGAAGGAAAAACTAATATTTATTGGTGGCTCCTGGAGTCAATGACGTAAGTGCCTATGTTAATATGGCCTCGTTCCGGGCTCCTCTGAGCCCGGGTTAACCTAGATCACGGCGGTCGAGAACCAAGATCATCATAGGGGGTACCCCTTAATCATTCCTACGGTACGTCATTGGGACGGAGCCACTGAAAAGTAGGAAATAAAAAAGAAAAGAATTAGCACAGTTTGAAAACTGCGCCTACGTGCGCTCTGATCTTCCTCTGTTTCCCATACACTGCTAGCTACCTATCCCTCTCAGGAACTTCCTCTAATGTAATATCAAGTTGAGCATGTGTATGGGAAGGGGATGGTGAGAGGGCACTTTTCGTCATTGACTCCAGGAGCCACCAATAAATATTAGTTTTTCCTTCCTTCCCTTACGGGTTGTCAAAACCGTAATTTATTGGTGGCTCCTTACGTCAATGACGTAAGTGCCTAGAATATCACGACCGGTGGAGAGACCTACATATGCTCATCAAGCTAAATCGCGAGAATCCATTAGGAAGACCAAAACGAAAACTGTGACATGTGTCTAAATATAAGAGTACAGTATATTCGTAAGAAAAAGATGTATAAGGTGGGTACCATTAACCCTTCCAGCCCGGGTGTCATTTTAAAATGACACCACGAAAAAAGGGCAGGTGCCCGGGTGTCATTTTAAAATCTTTGTGCTTGAAAGCGTGCTTCAAAATTCGCACGGCCAAATTTTGCATTGCAGGAGCGACCGCAGCGCCACCAAGCCTCAACTACTAGTGTTATCAGTTCGTACGTGGCCGCCATAGAGAGTTATACTGAAAAAAAACATTCCGACGTGTCCGATTCGCTGCAACCTCCCGCGGGCCCTAGTGCTACCCCGCTCGCAACTTCAACGCCTGTTGCAACCGAGAAGAAAGCTCAACGAAAGAAAGTTAAGCGTTTGTTGAGTGATAGCGCTATACAGCGACAACTTTTTGATAGTGAAAAGAGCAGTGACGAAAGCTTGGTGGACAAGGAACAATTTATAAGTGCAAATGAAGATGACAATTTCGTTGGCTTTGGAGACGACGATAATGTCGATTTATTTGAGGGGGGAGATAGTAGTGATGATCCTGATGTGGAAGTGTTTCAGGAAGGTGCCATTGAGCTTCCAAGTGTGCTAGAACCTAGGTCTACCCCCTCGCCATCTTTGCTAGGTCAGCCTAGGCCTAGCCCTAGCCCAGGACCTTCCCCTTTGCCTGCCCGTACGCCCTTGAAAGTGGGCAAATATTTCTATAAACAATCGTTGGTGAAAAGTGCAGCTGAAAAAGCAAGCAGGGCAGCCGCAGAAAAGGATAGGGAAGCTGAAGACAGTGATAATGACACCGACCCTGGTCTAGCAACCACCCGCATTCCATTGTCCCGACGCCTTGACCCGGGACGCCGCGTGGGTCACCCACAGCCCTCGGCTTCATCTCTCCTTCAGGATGACCAAAGGGCCTCTTCAAGTGGTATTACTAGTGTGCCACAGCCCTCAACACACCGCAGAGCATTATTTGCTGCGGAGAAGCCCTCGGCTCGCCGCAAAAGGACCCGAACTCCCGAGGCCGAGGCTCCCATTGTTGAAGCTCCCGCAGCCTCCCGCGCCCCACACCGCCGACGCCCGGTCACTTCTTCACCCAAATTGTCTCCTGAAGAGGATGCTGACGACCCCAACATTGCCCCAGATGACCTGACGTCGCCTGAGGAGGAAGAGGAAGTCCCGACAAGACGAGCGAGAGGGCGAGGTCGTGGACGTGGTCAGTCTACCGACGCCGCTGCCCCTGGGCATGGGCGTGGGCGTGCAGGGCGTCCGCGTGGCCAAGGGCGTGAGCCAGGGCGTCCAGGGCATGTGCCTGCTGCACCTGCACGACCTCGAGCATCAGCATCCGACCTGTTTGTGTGGACAGATGGGGCTGATTTTGAGCCAGATTGTCCTGCCTTTGACGAGGTACAGATGGGTTCCGGGGTGTCACCAACATTTCCCTGTGGCCCAGCTGCTACCCCCAGTGAAATTTTCTGTGGCTTCTATGACAATGAAGTCATGGAATACTTCGTCGAGGAGACCAACAACCATTATGAGATCTGTGCCAACTTTCTTGGCAGGAAGACCAGTGCCAAGATGGTGGCATGTCACTGTGGCAGAACTATATGTGTTCTTGGCACTCACAATGCTGATGACACATATCAGGAAGCACACTCTGGCAGACTACTGGATCACTGGCGACATCATAACGACTCCAGCATTTGGCAAGTACATGTCCAGGGACAGGTACTTCGACATCCTCTCCTATCTCCACCTGACAAACAACATGGCAGTCCACCTTCCCGACTCATTATGGAAGATCAGGAAGCTGTATGACATGATACGTCATCGGTTCACCACCTACCTGATTCCTTTCCAGAAGATGTGCCTCGACGAGTCTCTGGTCCTGTTCCGTGGTAGGCTGCACTTCCGAAAGTATATCCCGTCCAAGAGACACCGCTTCGGCATCAAGCTCTTCGTCCTCTGCGACTGTTTGACGGGGTATGTGCTGGACTTTGTGGTGTACAGCGGCAAGGGTGGAGAAATTGTGACTGACCCCCTCATTGGTTTTGGTGGTGCTGTAGTGAAGAAAATGATGGAGAGGCACTTCAATCAAAACCACATCCTCTACACAGATAATTACTACACGTCGCCTATCCTGACCAAGTACCTCCATGACCGCAAGACAGGAACTGTCGGCAAGAGGAAGGGCATGCCAGGCTACCCAACCAAGACGAAGAAGGCGGACATCTTCCACAAGAAGAGTGGCCCCATCCTCTCCATCCACTGGCATGACCAGCGGAAGGTCAACCTCCTCACCACATGCCACAAGGCCCAGATGGTCGCCACAGGGAAGGTGGACCGAAGAACCAAGAACCCCGTCCAGAAACCAGCTGCTGTCCTGGATTACAGGACAGAGGGAGAGAGAGGGGGGTGGAGAATAGAATTAGCGGGGGAGGTGGAACTGGGTCAGGGAAGGGATGGAGGAGGAGGTGAACCTGGTAGGAGGCAGAGAGGGAAGAGAAACAAGGAGGTGGATTCAAATATACTGTGCTACTACACTAATATAGATGGAATAAACAGTAAAAAGGTAGAGTTAGATAATATATTAAGAAAAGATCAACCACAGATAGTCTGTTTGACAGAGACAAAGCTGAACCAGGACTTTGACAGCAACATAGTGTTTAGTGAAGGATATAATATATGGAGAAATGATAGAAAGGGTAAAAGGGGAGGTGGAGTGGCAGTATTAGTTAAGAACCCTATGACAGCAAAGCACGTGGAGTTAAATAATGACAAGGCAGAAATAATGGCAGTTGAACTCAATGATATAGAAGGAAAAAAGCTAGACATAGCAGTAGCTTACATGCCACCAAAGACCAGAGCATGGAGGGAGTTGGAGGAGATGGTAGAGGATATGATTCAGTCGTTGAGAAGATTGCTTTTAAGGAAGAATCGATTGATCTTGGTAGGAGATTTCAACTGTAGTGAGGTTGATTGGGAATCGGGAGATGCAGGGCCAAATCAGAGATCTTGGGGAAGTCGGCTAGTGGAGTTGGTTACGGAAAATGTACTTGCACAACATGTGAAGGAAAATACAAGAATGAGGGGTAATAACGAACCTTCTAAACTCGATCTGATTTTTACAAAAGATCCTCACGAAATTAGTGATATAAACTATCTATGTCCTGTAGGTAAAAGTGATCACCTATTACTAAAATGGAAGTTGACCTCGAGTAATGCCAATAGATTAGACAATAGCTACATAAATGACAGATTAAATTATAGTAAAGCTGATTATGTATCCTTGAAAAGATAGTTAGAGGGAGTAGATTGGGATCTTATTTTGAAGGAACGGGACGGACAAGGTAAATATAGTAGATTCCTCGAAATTTATAGAGTAGGAACCAATCTGTTTGTCCCAAGATATAAAACTGGAAATTTTACTAAGCAGAAAGATTGGTTTAATTTGAAATGCAAAAGAGCTTTGGGTAGGCGTGATGCAGCTTGGGCTAGATTAAGAAGAAGGAACACTGAGAGTAATCGGAATAAATATAAACAGGATAGGAATAGATATGTTAACATAATTAGGCAAGTTAAAATGAACTACAGTATGAGAAGAACATAGTAAATAAATGTGAAAGTGACCCTAGATTATTTTATAAATATATAAACAGTAAGTTGAAGGTAAAGAAACAAATTACTAAATTAAGAGTTGATGCTAGGACGTATGAAAATGTATCGGACATGTGTGAGGTAATGAATAACAAATTGGGGTCAGTTTTTACTAGAGAGGAAAGTTTTGACGAACCACAGGCGGGAGTACTGGAGAGTGGTCTTAGTAAGATTGAAATAACTAGAGATGAGCTGTTATCTGTGATGAGAGGACTTGAAGTAAGGAAAGCTATGGGACCGGATGAAGTGTCTGCCTGGGTTTTAAAGGAGTGTGCAGAGCAATTAGTGGAGCCAGTGAGGGACATAATTCAAGCTTCCTTAGATAAAGGACAGGTTCCTGTTGAATGGAAGAGCTAATATCATTCCGATATACAAGAATGGAAACCCTGAGGACCCTCTAAACTATAGACCAGTTTCACTTACTAGTATTGTATGCAAGATTTGTGAAAAGTTAATTAGGAAGAGATGGATGAAAATGTTGGAGAGAAAGAAGATAATAACCCCAAAGCAATTTGGATTCAGAGAAGGGACATCTTGTGTTACCAGTTTGCTATGTTATTACAGTAGGGTGATAGATGTACTCCAAGAGAGAGGCGGATGGGTGGACTGCGTCTACTTAGACCTTTCCAAAGCATTCGATAAGGTACCACATTATAGGTTTGACTCCTGTAAGGAGATTAGGAAAACCTAATATTTAGTAGTGGCCCCGTAATCATTGACGAACATGCCTATTACATAAGGCATCCTCTTCAAACACTAATCCGCCGTAGTTTGAATCTACCGCGCAGAGCATTTAAAAACTGAGGAGCCTTCATCATGAGCGCACGCGACCTCACTCATGGCTTCAGTCATTATGAATTGGGTTCTCACTACGAAAAAACTTCGTAAAAAATAAAAACAAAAAGAAAATAAGAATAACTATCCAATAAGCTTTCCATCATATCGTGGATGTACTTGTGTGGATTTCTGACCAGACGCTGAATCAGGCGTCATTCCTCCTTCACTGACATATCAAGTAAACCAAAATCCTTAATACATCAACGAATGGGAAGGGGACGGTCGGGAGGGCCCCAGTCGTCAATGATTACGGGGCCACTACTAAATATTAGGTTTTCCTAATCTCCTTACAGGAGTCAAACCTATAATTTATTAGTGGCCCCTCCATCATTGACGAACATGCCTGATATCTAAGACTGGAGGCGGGCATTCGTAATGATATCATGACTCTAGAAAGGCAGATAATAAAAACAACCACATAGTATTCTTACTTTTGAAAAATGTATTTATACGGCGTAGGTCGGAAATATACAAGAAAAGGGGGTTCAGGCAGGTGCGTGCTTCAAAGAAGCCTGCCTGACAAAAATAGGTAACCCTGAAGATTCTGAACACAGATCTGTAGTTACAAAAGGCACCCCACTCAACGAGTGGTGACCAAATAATAAGTATAAGTTATATGTGCACATCATAAACCCCAAATACATGTGGAGATCAATTGCTAATGAACTCCATTGAACTAATGTTACATTGCTTTCGCAGCTAAAACTACTATAACAACACCGTTGTTTTGTACTAAACTTTGTACTAGCACAAATTCTCTCAGAGAAATTTTCATATCACATTTCAACCTTAAATTGTATCACAGTTCTCATACTCCGGCGGGGTCTAGGGTGTCCTATGTCAACTGACTGCACCCCCCCCCCCCTTTCCTTGAAAATAAACATAAGTGACTGCAGGGCCACCTAGACCCTCTGCCTTAAAGCTATACATGGTAAGGAAGGTTTGTCTAGAGCAACTGACAAGTATCTAGAGAGAAACGTATGATTAGACGCCCACAACTGTGTGGACGCAATATCTTCAACTGAAAAGTTTTTCAGGAAACGTAAAGAGGCCGCCCACTTGCGTAAATCGTGGGCCCTACCCACAACGCCGGGATTACTCTCTTTAATGACTTCTACTAGAAGAGAGGCTAATCGCCGTTTAAGTAAGCGTTTACCCGTACTCGCTACCCATAAAGCACCTTGGGGGTTATGAGGAGCTATTCTTAAATATTTGGTTAGAGCTTGCACTGGACATAAATTATGATGCACCTTTCCCCTTTTTAACGCCGGCACCGTGAATTCAGAAAACACGTGTGCACTATGCTCATTCTTGGCTACAAACGCCGGGGAGGGTGCAATGGAAATTGAATCATTAAGTCTACCAAACCTAAGACAATTAGGTGTGTTGCTCATCGCCGCCAGCTCAGACACTCTGTTTCCGGTGGCCAAAGCCAAAAGGAAAACTGCCTTCTTTAAGATTAAAGCAAAGTCTGCAGTATTTTGATACAGACGAGAATGAAGTAAAGACAAAGCTTTGTCCAGAGACCAAGTAGGCATGAGCTGACGGGGAGGTGGGCGGAGTTTAAAACACGCTCTCATAAATCCTGTTTCCTCCGCCACCGGTATGGATAGACCTGTAAGGTCGAAAAAGGGCACTCTAATCGCAGTTAAGTGATTCTTCAAAGTAACCACAGATAAACGTTTCTGCTCAAACAGATAGTTCAAGTAATTAAAAACCAATGCCACTGAGGGTACAGTTTGTTCCGTTCTAACAATCCAAGAAGTAAAAACTTTCCAATGAGATTGATATTGTCGCTTAGTAGACTGAGTATATTGATTGAGCAATTTATTGGTCACATCCCTACCGTATGGTGCTAGCCACTTGGCCTCCTGAATGTCCATAATGCAAAAGTCAGCGAGGTCTCTAGGTTGCCAATCGTGTCTAAGTGGAAGTACCCGACCGGGAGCGATACCGGGTCCGGGCACCACATTATTAACTGCTGGCACCACACCTGCGCCGGCCACAGGGGCGCGATTAGCGAGACTAAGCCTCGATAACCTCGTAGTTTTTTTACTACGTGGCACATTAGTGACGCATCTGGCGGTGGAAACAGATAGATGGAGCTCCATCTGTTCCAGTCTGTCACTAGGGCGTCTGGCCCCCCTGCCGGCGTTATCGTCCGGCGGGTGAGGTATAGAGGGAGCTTGTGAGTCTCCTCGGACGCAAAAAGATCCACTTGTGGATGGGAGAGCTTCGCAATCATTAGGTCGAAAATGGTTGCTTGAGCTCCCATTCTACTGTCGTGCTCTGTCTCCGGGACAGAGCGTCTGCCCAGACGTTCGCTACGCCTGGGAGATAAGATGCGTGAAGATAAATATCTAGACTGGTGGCTAGAACAAAAATCTCTTCCGACACGAGTAGCAACTTCCTTGACCTCGTTGACCCTTGTTTCTGAATACAGTGAACTGCATTCAGATTGTCCATTCTGAAGGCCACTGACTTGCCCCGTAACGCCGGGCCGTGAGCCTGAAGGAAATACAATGGGACTAGTAACTCTTTGACATTTATGTGAGCGATTTCTAAGTGGGACCAAAGTCCCTGACCCTGGTGCCCCTGATTTGACTGAAAATCCCCACCCTATGGTGCCTGCCGCATCCGTGTCTACCCATACCGTTGGAGGAGGAGAGGTCCATGACATGATTGAGTGCAATGTTTCCCTCTTCGCCCAGACCGCTAGTAAGGTGTGGATTAATTTTGGTATGGGCCATAATTTTCCCCCCGGTAAGAGTGGGAAATATTTGTTGCCCTCCAATATTAATCGTTTTACTTTCAACCGGCCCAACTTGACAGTTAGCTGAATCCAGTTGAGAGAGCCGACCAGAGACTCCCAGACTCTTCGTGTCGTAGTCAGACTGTGAAGAAACCTGAACAGTTTTCCTGCGAAACCTGTTGCGATTGTCCACACTCTGACTCAGAGTGAGAGCGGCGGTGTCCCAGACCAGCCCTATCCACTGAATTACTCTTGAGGGAACAAGGTTTGACTTTACCAGATTTACCTTGAAGCCTAGAGTTTTGACATGATTTAAAATGATATTGACATGTTTTATGCATAATTGTTGTGTCTCTGCCACCACCAGCCAGTCGTCTAGATACCACAACACTCTGATTCCCTGTTTTAACAATGGCATCAGGGCTTGCCTGACTAGTTTTGTGAATAATCGAGGTGCTAGGTTCAAACCGAACGGCATCCTCTGAAAAACAAAATTTTGGTGCCTGATCCTCAAGGCCAGAAACCTTTGAAATCTTTTGTTGACCGACACGTGCCAATAGGCGTCTGTCAGGTCTAGGGAACACATCCAGCCACCCGGCGGAAGTGTTAGCCTGATTTGATGAACTGTTAACATTCTGAAAGACTCGTTGTAAATGTGAAGATTCAGATACGACAGGTCTACGACCGGCCTCATCTGAACACTGTCCCGTTTGGGAACCAAAAACAGTTTTTGACGTGAATACAGGGTAATCTGGGGGGTCGGGGATGATGACATTCTTGGCAATCATCTCCTGGACCAGCAGCTCCACCTCTAATGAAACACAATTTGCCGTTGTCGGCTGACGTAAGCGAGGTCGCCGGAGCCACTGCCAAGTGATGCCTTTGCGTGCCACCATCCGTGCCCAGGTTTTTAACGGCCATGCTTGGTGACACGTTCGGAACGACCCCGTTAGCAGACAAGGGTTCGCCGGCTGTACTTCCTTCGGATCCTCGGCTCTAAGGTAGGCACTGGGAGTGAGAAAAGACTTTAGTTTTTGATGGTGGGTTTGGTGGTGTTGGCCGCTTCGCCGGCTGGCTGGTGTGGGCCGAAGACTGGCCCTGACCCGGCTTATACTGGCCGCGTCCCCTCTGTCCTGAAAACCCTCTCTGTCTATGCCTGAACTGACCAGGGGGGATTGGGAGGACTTAGGCGGAAGAAACGGCTTAGAACCCCCTGGCTGAGCTTTAGTAGGAGGCTTAGGTTTGGGGAAGTTAAATGCGGGTTTCTTAGCCTGTGCGGGACTGTGCTTTACGGCCCTGTGCCATGTTAAACACTGTTCGCCATACATCAGGGGACATTAAAGAAGGTGTAAGTACTGGGGACATTACCACCTGGTTAGCAATGCGATCAGGCAGCTTGCGAACTAATGACATTCTAAGATCCTGTCGTGCTCGCACCGCCTCAAGTAAGGCTGTGCGTATGTCACCTAAGGATTGAATTGACGACTGAAGAATCAGACGCCGGGATATCTCAACTGATCTTCGAGCATCCGCGTCTGCGATTGCCTGAGTAGACCTGAGTAAAGACTTAGCCACCTGTTGAGAAACTATGTACTGTGAAAACAGGCAGAAAGCTTTTCCCCTTAGCCTAAATTCTCTGTCTAGGTGAGAAGGGGTAGGGGTAATGAATGGTTCCTTTAGTTCACAAAGATTAATCTTAGGGGCAGCTAAAAAGGAAAATAAAGCTGACGGAACTCCGCCGGCAGAACCTACCGGCATTGAGAACCATGAATGTGTATCCTGAGGGATCTGGTGGGAAGATTTAGAAGTGAAAGTGGTTGCAAAGTTCTGAGCCTCTACCTCCCAATCCACCCAAGGTCCTGGTCCTAACTGTCCCACCTTCAACACTGGATTAGCTGTCTCGTCTGTGACGGTCTGTAAATCTAGTTCAGGAGTAATAGCCAACAGAGCCTTAATATCATTAAACCCATCCAGCTTAGACCAGTCTGAAAAAAGTTTTGAAGCTGAGGCAGGGGGTTTAGCAGGCTTAGATGCATAAACAAAATAATCCTGATAATAATAACTAGGTATAGCCTTGATATTTACATCCAAAACATTACCCAAGGCATCCAATGCCCTTAATTTCTTAGACTTATTTCCCTGGATAAACCACTCACGTGGTACCGGGAGTTCCCCTGACAAGGTAGGCTGGGCAAGCTCTGGCTTAGAGGGGTTCAAAGGGACCCATGACTCGTCTGGCCCATAAAGCAGGGGCATAGCTACCTTTCTAAGAGGCGCTTTGTCTAGAGGGGGTGGATTAACATCCGTAATGACCCTGACATTTGACGTAGTGAATGCCGCCGTAGCTGGCTTAGAGCTCCCTGCCGGTGACAGAGTAGGAGGGTTAGGAATCTTAGATAAATCGATTGACGTTATCAGAGGCCGTACCGCAGAACCTGTCAAGGGAGCCCCCAAGTCCATTGTGGGGTTTTCTCGTTGTTGATTAAAGAATTTTGATAGAGCATGAGTAAGTAACCCATCAATTTCTTGTGCTGTAACAAACTGGTTAGGTGCAGAACTTTCAGGTGAATTAGTATTATCATGGGCGGCGTCCAGGCCTGAGCCTGACCCTTGTCCTTCCCTATCTGAAATTAATGACACTTCATCTTGTTCCTCCCGATCCTCCTGAGAAGACCCCGCCGAGGCAGGGGCACCTTGTTTCCAAGATAAATCAGGGATAGAGGATGGGGTCGCCGCGTCCCTGTGGACATCGGCTACTGTGTGACTCGTATGAGTCGGACGTGGATGGACAGACCCTGGCTGAGCAAAACGCCAAACACCGAGGCTCTGGCCTACGCTCTCTTGAGAGTCTGAAACATTCTCAATTATTGAATATCCTGAACTCTCCATTTCTAGGGTTAAAATATCAATAGGTAAATCTTGTTTAGGGACAGGCGCTTCACTATACTCTGAGGCTGTAACAGAAACATTGTCAGGTGTAGAGGTACGATGAGATGCACTAGACTTAGAAGAATGTCGAGAGGACTTCTTATGGGAATCCTTTTTGGAGGATTTGTGGCTACGGTGTGACCGCGAACTGGACCTAGGTTTGGAAGAATCACCACCATGGTCCCTGGGGGAAGCTTCAGTCTTGCACTTCTTACTAGCCGGGGAAGAGGCCCGACTTGAAGACCGTTGTCTGAGGGGAGACCTTGACCTCGATCTCGCCTGCGACGAGGAGGTGGCTGCCGGGGGAGTAGGCTCTCTCGGGCGTTTAAACGTCTCCACAGACGATACAGAATCCTGGCTAGTCTCTGTCGGCTTAAAACCCCTTACTCTAGAGGTACGTTTTAGGGGGAGGGTGCTCTGACAGCAACTTATCCCAAAGTGGGACGTTGTCACATTGAAGTGACTTATGTGCGACAATGGTAGTGTAGGCCGACATTTGTTGTCTGACCTCTCTCAACGCTACCGCCGCGGTCTTGTCATTGTCACACAGGACTTTATTGGTTAATTGGGAGCAAAAAGAACAATTACGTGTAACCCAGAGACCCCTTGAACGGTCTAGACATCTAACACACCTTATGCAAAGGGTATGTGCAAAAATTGGGATACCCGCGCAAGTAGGGGTAATGCACAGGGCAAAAACTGGGGTGACATTAGCCATGACAGAGACTGGTGAGAGGAACTACCGCCGGGTCTGTATTGGTCCGCCGGAGCTCAGCTCTGGAAAAATAAAGAAAATTTCCAGGAATTAATGCTCATAAGGTTAACCCAAGTGTTCACATACAAGTGTTAATAACCCGCCGGGTAACGGGATGCAAAGACACAGCTAACACATCTCGCCACGCGGCTGGGTATAAAGAGGCTAAACAAGTCTTCTTAGCTAAGAACATGAAGAATACCCTCTGATATAATGGTCCAGTATGGCACTAATAGTCTGTAGGAGGTGGTGACTGTCTCAAGATTCAATTTTGTAACAAAGCCCCCCCTCATAAAGACGCCGGCCCTTGAAATATTTTAGTAGAATAGCCCAGGGCAGGAATATACGAGATCTGATTTTTAAACGAATTGTCCCAAACGATCGTCGTAAAATTAGAAGGCGGCGATACTGAAAGTATCACCCAATTAAGGTTAATCGAAATTGAATTTGTTTATAAATTCCTTAGTTCCTTTACTTAGGGACACCCGCCGGGTGTGGAAATCGATTTGGTTAAACCTCACTGATCCTTCAAATGCCGTAAGAGTAAAGGCAGCGATACACAGAGTATCACTCACATGGATTGGTTAACTATAAGAGACCTAAGTCGTTTTATCCCACCCTGCTAAGGTGCACCCGCCGGGTGAGAAGTCTAAAAGTTAACCCCACAAGTTCCTGACCCCACTACTTTGTAAAAGATCGCCGGGGAGGAACGCCTAAACAACAGCTAGGTTTTCCCCGTGGTTTGTCGTAAACCAGGTAGAAAAACCTATAAAAAACGAGTGTTCTCACGAACGTCGTTTCTTTATATATAACTAAATATATATATGTAAGGATGGGTACAGCCATCCCGCCGGGAAATAAAGGAGGCCTGAAACCAGGCACCCACAGATACGCAGTCCTGGAGAGCCACAGACACCTCCCCTCGCCGGGGAACCAGCCAGTGTTACCCACCACGTGTGGCCTAACACTGCTCATCGGTCAGGTTTTTTTCACGGTGAAACCGAGAAAAACCCGCCGGAAGGCAAACCCCACCCTGAACAGACACCATCTGAACAATACGACACGAGGAGAGACACGCACGACTAACCAAGGTCACAACATAATCCGTGGAATTAGCCAATACACAACTAAACCAGGAAACAAATATAGTCCGAGGAATTAGCCAATACACAACTAAAACCCGGATACACATGACACAGTAGGGCATATTTATAAAATAAATAATAACACTAGACATGTGGCAAAGCTACGAGCGGCTGGCTAGGCCTAGGTAGACGGCATGAAAATAGTTGAAATATAAACACACACTGGAATATCACAACAGGAACCACCGCCAACACACCACCGAAGCGATAACTTCCCAACCCCGGGAAGCCTGACACGGACCCAAAAAAACTTCACAAGTGAAGAAAAATACGCTGGGAACGTCAGCAAACACACAGCTTACCTCATCAGAAGGATAAAAGGCAGCAATAATTAACGCGTAATGAAAGCCGCCTGCATCACCAACTAAACCAAACTGTGAAAAGTTCACGTGTCCACAACAGGACCACGAGGGTACATCCGAAATAGATGCCCCATACATACGACCCAAAATACATTGCACTGCGGGCAACCAGCCCAGGACACTCCTGCTACGCCTATCCTAACCTTACTCGATACATCCCAGAGTAAACAAATGAGAAAAAACTCACTAGGGACGCCACGAATGCGGAACCAGCGGAGCCTGAAAGGAACGTCCGGGCAGGCTGAGCGCAAAGCAAAGAAGGAGGAATGACGCCTGATTCAGCGTCTGGTCAGAAATCCACACAAGTACATCCACGATATGATGGAAAGCTTATTGGATAGTTATTCTTATTTTCTTTTTGTTTTTATTTTTTACGAAGTTTTTTCGTAGTGAGAACCCAATTCATAATGACTGAAGCCATGAGTGAGGTCGCGTGCGCTCATGATGAAGGCTCCTCAGTTTTTAAATGCTCTGCGCGGTAGATTCAAACTACGGCGGATTAGTGTTTGAAGAGGATGCCTTATGTAATAGGCATGTTCGTCAATGATGGAGGGGCCACTAATAAATAAGAGATTGTTATCTAAGCTTGAGACGCTAGGATGTGTCGGGGGGAGTTTGCTGAAATGGATGGAGAGCTATTTAACTGATAGGGAAATGAGGACCAACATTAGAGGAACTTACTCATCGTGGCAGAAAGTTGAGAGTGGTGTGCCGCAGGGATCTGTGTTGGCACCTCTCATGTTCCTTATGTACGTGAATGACCTGCCGATAGGCATAAACTCTTACATGTCAATGTTTGCAGATGACGTAAAAATTATGAGACAAATAACAAATAAAAGTAGTTGTGAGGAGCTGCAAGGGGATTTAGATAAAATATGAATGGAGCACCAAGTGGAAAATGAAATTTAATATAAGTAAATGCCATGTGTTAAATATGGGAAGAAGTGTGAATAGACCAAATTGGGAGTACAGGATGGGAGATAATATAATTAGCAAGGCCGAAAAAGAAAAAGATTTAGGGTTGATTATACAAGATAATTTGGCGCCAGAGAAACATATTAACAAGCTCTTTAGCGGAATGTATGCAATGGCCGGGAATATGAAAGTTGCTCTGAACTACTTGGATGAGACCATGGTAGCGAAAATTATGAAGAGTATGATTAGACCAAGATTGGAGTATGAAGCAGTGGTGTGGTCCCCGCATCCAAAGAAGCATGTTCACAAGTTAGAAAGAATCCAGAGAGCAGTCACTAGATTGGTTCCAAGTCTCAGAGAACTGTCATATGAAGGGAGGCTAGACAAATTAAATCTACCGAGTCTAAAAGAGAGGAGAGAGAGGGGAGACATGATAATGATGTACAAATGTACCCGGGGGCTGGAGAGGCTGGATAGGGAGGATATATTAATTATGGATACAGGAATAACTAGAGGCCACAGCTACAAAGTAAAAAGACCTACCTGCAAGAACGATATCAGGAAGTTTAGCTTCCCCTATAGATGTATTGACAAATGGAATGGGCTGGAGGAAGAGGTGGTAGGGGCAAGGAACATCCATATTTTCAAGAAAAAATTGGATAAAAAGTAGACTGAGAGACGGGACAACACGAGCTTAGCTCAACTCCTGTTAACTACAATTAGGTAAATACAATTAGGTAAATAAATACAACCTCAACATGCGCCTCGTTGACACGTCCGACATGCAGATGGGCTTCATCGACTGCCTGCGAACATCTTGCAGGTGGTACAAGAAGTTTATCCTGCATACGGTAGATATGTCGGTCCTCAATGCCTACAACATCTACCGTCTGAGGACTCCAGGAGCCAAGAAGTACAAGTCCCTGCAGAAGTTCCACAAGCAGGTGATACTTGATCTCCTGGCTAAACATGTGGGTACACCAGGGAGGCCACTACAAGGACCAGGCCAGCTGGACAGACTGGTGTGCTGAATTTTTCAGGAAGCACCAGCTCAACGCCCTTCCTTTCAGAACAGGTAGTAACACTAGGAGTCAGAAGAGGTGCCATGTGTGCAGCCACACAACTCGCAGACCCCGCAAACCAGGCTGGGAAATTAGGTATAGCCCGGCAGCCCGGCTAGCCCGGATATGTTGCCGGGCAAGTGCTTTTTAATGTTGGTCTGCCCGGCAGTTGCCCGGGGGACAGTCAAATTTTTGCCTTTAACCTTGAAAAATGCTAAAATAAATATAAAAACAAACATACACACTTTCCATAAATATAAAAAGTAAGAGACAGGCAGATGTTATCTACTATTTCCACTTTCCACGACCATTGATACTACGTAACGGCTGGTTTTCGATTCATGTTAATTTCACGTCACTATTCTCTTTATCTCTTCTCTTCCCTCTCCCTCCCCCCCCCCCCGTAGGCCTATATAACCGTTGGACGGTTGGAGAGGAGGTACTTCCGAATAGGAGGCGCGCTCGCCGCTCTTTAACATTAGTGTTCAATTGTCGCCGGGGAGGCACGTGTTTAGTGAGAAAATCTATAATGAGTGTGTCTTAAGAAACAACAGGCTACCTTGACAAGATTCTTGACACTAAAACAACCACCATCAACAAGTACAACTAGGTAAAACCGTTGTTTTAAAATAGTTTGTTAACTTTTTTGTATCTAGCCTAGTCAGTCTGTCTGTCGATAGATATTATTGACTCGCCTCTTAAGTGAAAATTGTTGGTAAGCTACTCCACCTATGTTTTCTACCTAAGATATTTACTTAATGTTACAAAAATGTGTTTATAAACAATCTTAAGGATTTAGTTACACAATTTTTAATACAAAAATATATATATGATACTCTCTGTTCTCTGTTCTACTGTACAATGTAAAGTATGCCTAGGCCTAAATAAAACTATATTTATTGCCAGACAACTGGATGCCTGAGGGGATGGGGAGCAACTAAGCTCCAGCATCGAGGTAACGTTCAGTTCGTTCGATTTTGTATCTTGTTTCGTGGGAGGGTTGGTAATTGATAATGTCTAACCGCGAATTATTATTTGTGTATGGGGGTGCAAGTGAAATGTGTGTTATCATACTGTTGGAATGGCTGTGGTGGTGAATTTAGTTTGTAACCAGTGTAATCAATTCGATCATGCTGATCAGGGTCTTGTATTCACGTTGTAAATACAACACTGGTCTACTTCACCCCTAATGTCTGCCATTGCAGACATTGGTTGGGAGGCCATGGGCTTAAGTAATAAGTATCGAATGTCGATTAAAGATGACTTTATCACTCACTTTCTGGACATATTTCTATTTTCTATATACAAAAAAAAAAAAAAATCAGCAATATTTATTATCATTAACTAAAGCTAGTCCTTCGCATTCATTAGAGATGTGAACCATGAATTTTGCAATATAATATCTACACTTACACACACACACACACACACACATACAGACAGACAGACAGATAGATAGATAGATAGTTATTTATTTAGTTCAGATTTCAGAATGAGTTTTCTGCAGAGGTTTACCTTACTTAATATTCAACATGAGTATGATTTCATAAGTTTTCTATAATATAACTGTACACTGACAGCTTATTACTTACTGGTACCGTATTAGTTATTTTTGACATATTAATTAGATAACTAACCATCTGATGGTATTGCATTGTTTGTAACTTTGTCACTGTCTTTATATGCTAACTTGTGAAAGTTATTTTTTTGCTATGTGCAACCTTTGTATTCCCCTACGAAAAAAAATCTATTGAATAAAACAAAATAACTAAAAAACATTATATACTGTATATACAGTATATAACATAATTTGTATTAATTCAACAAATTCCATATTCAGGGCAAGTACAAAAATATCAGGGCAAGTAAATTTCTGAATTCACTAGCCCGGGGCAACTAGATCTGGAACACTAATTTCCCAGCCTGCCGCAAACCCACAAAAACCACTTGGGAATGCCTCGAGTGTCAAGTTGGACTGTGTGCTGGCACCTGCTTCAATGACTTCCATACTCTAATAAACTTTTGAAGTGGAAGTGACAACAGTGAAAGTGACACTCAAATGTAGGCTAAGAATAATAATATAACTAAGTATAAGTGAAAATGACACACATAAGTAAAAATAAGTGCCTTCAATAACAATATGAACAAGTGAAAGTGACACTAAAATATATATTTCTAACAATAAATAAGTGAAAATGACACTCAATAAGCCTAGGCCAGTCAAAGTGACAGTATAATAATAATAAAACTAAGTATAAGTGAAAGAGACACACACAAGTAATAATAAGTGCCTTCATAACAATATGAACAAGTGACAGTGACACTATATATATTATTAGCTTACCTATCAATACATAAAAGGGAAAATGACACTATCAATTATCAAAGTCCAGTGAAAGTGACACTAATAATCATAATAATAATAATAAAACGAAGTAATAAGTGACAGAGACACAAATAAGTTCATGTAAATAACTTTATTGAGTGAAAATAACATAATAACTATAATAAATGACATAATAACCAATAAAACACTATCAAATCGCTTCCCGGCATAATTGCGGGTGGAGCGACGAGTGCAACTGGGCGTCGTAGCCGGGGCCGCGGTTGAGTGTTCGGACGCGCCGAGGTAAATACGCAGCAAAAGTTACCTCCACTTCTATCACCATCACTCCGGAACCAGTTGAGCTAGAGAGCTCTAATTAACACCATTCTATGCAGCAAGGTAAGGCGCCCATTTCTATATATGTTTGATTAATGTAGGTAATATATTAAGCGAAATTAGCCTTAGTTTACTTTTGTTGATATTCGGCCAGATCGCCCGGATACGAGCTCCGTCCTTTGGAGAGCCTGCCCGGGCCAGGAGGGTTAAAGAAGCCTTATCTCGGAAAGACAGAACTACTGAGGTGTGAATAGTGATAATTATATATCACAAAATTAAAATTAGAATAAAGTTATATATTTATAGTTGCAATAATGTATAGATATTGTTATGTAACAGATCTAGTGCAGTAATAGCACTCTTGTTATCCATTCCGGATTGTGTGTCCTGCCAACTTGTCATGGACTTAACGCGCCCCCACTTTTTTCATCCAAGGTGAAAGGTAGGACACACCTTCCATCACCTTACACACTGGCAATAAAGCAATGAATAAACATATCCATTTACTTACCGTCTGTGGGGGGCGTCATCCTGCCCCAAAGCTACGTTTGGTCATTTGGGTCCTCTCCAGATGCACCGACAAGCATATGGCTAGGGACGCATTGCTAGAGGACCAACAGGCCCGTCTGAGCTACATCTTCCCCTGTAAAACTATTGAGGAAAACTAATGGTAGTGGCCCATATATGCCCATCATGGGATTTTGCGATCACCTGAGGATCAGCTTCCTTAATTATCTTTGCAAAAGGGATGCTAACACTTTTTTTCCTAACCCCATTGGACCATCTGGGGAAAGCACAATTGTGTCTTATTCCCAGGAATGACAGACTTAGAGTAGGTATAAAGTGCATTAGCAGGGCACAGGGCATGGAGCATCTTTGCTCTTGTCAAGGCAGGAATAGAGAAAGGTGTGGGGAGATGTTCCTGGTGTTCCTTTTTGTGATGACTCTGGTGTAGTAACCATATGTACAGAGTCCTTGTTAGTAGCAAAACTTAGACCGTTAATAGACCTTGTCATGGATGTCAGTTCTGAGACCCATTGGCCAATAGCCTGGGTCACTTGAAAAGACGCACTTATTAAGTTTCTTGTCATATGTGGTCTCACAGGAGAAGCCCCAGACTGTGACAAAGTTAGGGCCCTCGAGATTGACCACTGAGGAAGCAAATGGCGATTCGGAGCTCTGAGCTCAACACAAGCCTGCAGGGCGGGTGCCCAACCCCGAAAAGGGTTGAAATAGGGGAGCTATCCCCCCGCCAAAGGCAGCTTTCTAGGGCCTTTCCTAGCTGATGCTGAGAGGATTGGGTTCTAGTCATGTGGTGATGGGCTGGTCTATCAGAGTGAGAACTGAGCGATCTCTGCCATACCCATAGCTTACTCTGACTGTTCCTTTTACTTATATATTTTCTAGATCTCAAGTGACGGCGTCTCTTGCGTGGATTGACCTCCTAATCTACCAAGATTGGAAGCCAAAGCGTCACATCTTTCCTTTGCCCTTCAACTTTCTCTTCATAATTGCTGAGGGGCACAGGGCCCTGGGTGGGGCTTTGGTTTCCCGGGCGTTTCCGCGCCCTCCTCAGCTCCCCGCCATGGAGTGGCTTCGGTCACCCAGGCTTTATTATGGTCGGCAGGGAGGGTTCAGTGGGGGCGCTCGGTTATAGCCTTGGCCTTGCTCGGGGCCTTGGGGCTGTTCGGCCAGGCAGCTTGGGGAAAAACAACAACAACAACACAAGCCTGCATAACAAAGCCCCGTTGGTCTATCTGGGGCAGAGAATAAACCAGTAAGCGTCAAGAAGGGTTTCTTTATGACGACACGTGGTCTATAAGTGTGTTAACTGTTAGCTCTTTTTAAAGTCAATTAAGAATATTAGGTGCTTCAGCGAACCAGCAACCGATGGAGACTGCTGGTTTGATCCTGCACTCCAAGTTGTAAGTTGTTTAAAGTGTGAACTATCCTGTCCCAGAGTCGAAGCTGTGCATTGACTGGTGAGGGTATCCGTGACTTCCCTGTCGCAGGAACGGCAGCCACTTGGATTTGAGGATGTCCATATCGTAAGTGCTATATATGTCTACGGGTTGGGGAACCCTGGTAGAAATATTGCATGGATTAATGGGGAATGTTTTGGCCTAGAAAGCCTATCTTTTCCCCGAGAAATCCTAGAGAAACCTGGTCCGGGTGGGGACCTGTTTCTCCAAGCAAATTACAGTGGTCATGTTGTCCATCTGGTATGACATTGACCTGGAGGTCAATGAAGTTGCATAAACTTTGGGAAAAATAGAGGGACTGTTAGTTCTTGGGTATTGATGTGACACTGACTTAAGGTTGTCCATTTTCCTTGATACTGATGAATTTCCGAATGACTGATAGTGCCAACTTATCAGACTCGAAGCGTCTGTGTCCAATTGGGAGGTGGATCTGACCAATGTGTCACTGATTACCTTTACTTGAGATTTTTTCGCAACGACAGGGGATGTCGAATTCTCTTTGGGATGAATAGAAGGTAATTGTGAGGTGTTAGCGGAACAGTTTTGTTGCCTGGTTAGATTAGTTCCTTCAACCTGAGGGAGCCTAGTGCCTTGTAATTTTGAACCCAACTTTTTAAGGAGCCTATCGGAGATTATCAAAGTTCCTGTTTACAGTCTTGGTATGTAATACTGTGAATGGTTATATTTGAAGACTTTTGGCATTGGATGGCCTTTGTTTTATAGTCTGGAGTTGTGTATCCCAGATTAATCCTACTCCTTCTGCTGATTGTGTAGGAGTGAGAATTTTGATTTCTCTCAATTTATTCTGAAACCCCCTTTTGTCTCATGTTACGTGACTATCAGGGTTTGTTTTTTGGCTATGGAGTGGAGAAAACCACAGCATTCTACAATCTTGACGGCTAAGCAGTATTTTTACGCCGACTTTGAGTAGAGAGAGAACAGTTTTTTTCACTCACTTGGTGAAGAAACTGGGAGCTCTGTCCAAGCTGGAAGGAATTCTGGTGAACATCCTCGCTCTGATTCTGAATGGGATAGTTAGGACCTTTTTTGGTACCTCTTGTTATTGGGATGTGCCAGAGGACTCTTCTATATCTGGAGCAATTATCCAGACCTTTAATTGTAGAAATAGTTCTACTTGGTAACTAGTTAATATCCTGAACTTTCTATTGTGAATTGATTTGTTGAGGAGTAAACATGTCTATCGTAGGGTTTTAGTCGTAGACTGTCCCTTTTGGGGAGAGAAACATGTGTGATAGAAAAACTAGAATGCCTTCTGGCACCTAAGTCACAACATTGTCTGTCAACATTTGATTCATTAATGTTTTTTAATTCTAGAGGTAGTTGTCCATTGTTGGCCTGAGCTTTGAGGAGGGGTTAGCTTGTTTATTAAAATTGCTCCAACCTATCTATCTGAGGGCTTAGTAACCAAGCATGAACCTCGTTCAGGTTGTTTGGGGAATCAAACTACATGTGAATCGAGGGGAAGAGTGTGCTAGAATGGTCATATCTTTGGGTATATTCTTGGACAATTGGATGAGTGGATACTGTCTAGTTCTAGTTGCCTCAAAATTTGTAATAACGGCGGATCCCCAGATCGACCTTGGTGATTTCACCTATATCACTACAAAAGCAAACAAAAGCAACTTTTGACATTCCCCGTGGTTGTCCGAGAATTACCCCGTGAAGCTCTTCTGATAAAATAAAGTGCAGCCTTGGAGTGTTGTTCAGGGATAGACTCTGCTACTTGCCTCATGGCTTGTGCAGGATGTTGTTGTGTGATAAAGTTTTGACAGTAACCTATGGGTTCTTTGACGCAGTCTAACGTCGTTGTCAATCCGTGTAGGGTAGGTGTATTTATCATGGGGTCAATTAGTTGGTTCCAACTTATTATTTGGAGATCTGAGATATTTCCAGAACTTCTGGGGAATAGAGTACGAGTTTCATGTATGCCTATTGGTAAATTGGTGATCCTCCAATGGGATTTTTTGTGGGTTTTTTTTTTGGGGGGGGGGCATCCCCCCAAGACAGGGTCAATCATTCTACCTCAGTCACCTCAATTGGTCCCTGGGTCATCTCTTAGAGTGTGTACCTCCATCATAGGGTTTTTGTTCCCTGACATTTTTGTGGAGCAACTTACGGATTTACAGAGATTAGAGAGATTTAATGGTAATATGTCCATCAGTCTTATTCACGCCAGACCATGGTTTGCAGTGTTTCCCTGAAGGCACCGTGGGTGTCTGTGTGCAAGAAAGTTACTTAGCATCCAATCGAATTGGGAAGTGTTTTTTATGAGTACATCTAGCAATTGGCCTTTTTCTTTTCTTTTTTTTTTTTTAAGGAGACAATGAACGGAGGAAGGAAAAACACAGATAAAACAAAAAGGTCCATGTGCCTAAAGGCATCCTCCATTCATAAAATGTTTGTAACAACTGGATTTAAACATTTGTAGATTGTAAGTTTGTGGAAAGCAATTCGAGGGAAGTGAATTCCAAAGAGTAGTAGCTCTGGGGATAAATTAATTCTGATAAGCAGAAGTTCTGCATTGTGGAGGAGAAAGTGTAAATTCATGGGCGCTCTCAGCTGCCCTAGTTCTACGGGGAAAGATGTGGAGAGGCGGCACAATTGAAGCAAGTTCCTCGGAACAATTGCTGTGAAAATATCTGTAGAATAATGCAAGGGATGCATTGTGCCTTGGCCTTGTGCTTCTTTGCACGTATATTCTTCAGCTCGTCCATTTTAATCATCCACTACTTTGGTATTGATACCAAATCTGGATGACCTGTGTCAGCATTAGTCGGTGTTACTCTGGTAGTTGTTTCCAGTATCGGGAGTTGTTATTTTACGAGCAGGTTGTTTAGGATGGACAGGCATCTGAGCCAGTGGAACTGTGTTTGGTATGGCATGTTGTAATCTGGAAGGAGCAAGAGAACTACAGTAGGGTCTCACATAGAACGAGAAATTGGTTGATAAACGAGGCCGTTCTATGCGATTTCGTTCTATGTGAACACGGCATTTTGGTGGTCCAATGTGGTCAATGTTCACTGTAAGCGTAAATTTCCGTCAGGAGCGTACAATATTTCGGCGCTCTATATGAGAACTCCTCGGATTTGCCCTACTTCGATGGCGAAATCGTTCTATATGATCACATTCGTTCCTAACGAAAATTTTGGAACAATATTTTAGGTCGGGCGTTCTATAAGCGACTCGTTCTATGTGAGCCCCTACTGTACTTGGAGATCTCGGATAGCCTTATCTAAAGGCGTAAAAATTTCCGTTGGATTTGCTTGTCACATTCCTGCATGGATTTAAGAAAATTACCTGAAATTAGTTCAACTAGCCTCCTGGGTTTATGTATTTCAGCTTCAGTATTCTTCTGAATCAGTTTTTAGGGTGAATCAATGTGGGTGGAGCAAACCACGGGGTTGGTTCAATATGTTGTTCAATAGTATCACCTAGCCGTACTAGGGAAGGAGGAGGAAGGGGTGACATGCTCAGCACTTGGCTCAGCCAAGGCGGTAGAGGAGGCAGGTAATTCCCTGTTTATTCGATGAAACGGGATTAGCAGGGTGATTGGCCATGTTAGATAAATGTCCAAAGTCTGGGGACATGTGTGTAGAGTGCAGGACTTGAAATCCTGATTGCGAGTCAGGGAAGTTTGGGACTTAGAAGGTGGGTCGCCTTTTAGTTTGTGATTTGTTAACTTCCGAGGACCCCAATGGAAATATGTCTAAAGGCCTTATTGGACTATCCTTAGTTGGGATTATGCCAGGCTGGTACATGTCATATTTGTGGTACCCATTCTGTAAAAAGCTAATTGAGTAAATGTTATTGTTATTATTATTATTATTATTCTTCTGTTTTTTACTGGAAGGTACTGGGCTGACCGACCTATGTCTTTTCCTGCTAGATCCGGACATTTTCCTGTCAGGAGGTGGGGACTAGCTAGGAGTTCTAGAAGAGATAATTCTAAAAAACTTACATACTTTAGCATTGCTGGTACTTGTGGATTTTTTGTAAACAGTACCTGAAATGTAAGGTTTTACTGAACTCCATATAGATAATATGACCAAGGGTATACATATTTTTTGGGTCATTGTTATAAGCAAAAATATATGAATAGTGAAAGTACACTTAGCCGGTGAACCGGAAACGTCTAGTGATTTGTAAAATGAACTCGCCTTAACATATAAGGTGTTAGGCTCCTCCAGTGGTTGTCACTTGGAACGGGAGATGACGTTCTACTTGTTGAAGAGATTTTTCTCCGGTAGTGCTGTAGCTCGTTGAGCGTGGAAATCATACAAGGAGTCAATGTTGTATGGTGGAATTGATACCGGAATTATTAGGTCTACTTAGGTTTTGGTAAAATAGGGTCTAGTCATGTCCCGTTTATTTTAATCAGACTCCAGTTGCCTTTTATGTAAGAAGTAGCCTAGTGAATTAATATTCGGTATAACTGGATATAATTACCCGGTAATTTGTTAGTCAGGTATAGCCTTTTAGGAAGGGAAAGGAAACTTGTACTTGTTTCCTGTAAATTAATTAAAATATGTAATTAGTGAGAATACACTTCGTAGGTGAATTGGAAATGTCTAGAGTTTTGCCCAGTGAACTCACCTTAGGGATATCGGTTATTTAGCCGAATGAAGGGAGCAACAGGTGAGATGGTCATGTCTACCATGGCCTTGAAATCTGGAATATTGTTCCACTCCTGCTGTGGTTATCCCTTGGCTGGGAGGGGACATTCTAATTGTTGACCAGATTCTTCTCTGGAAACGTAGTGCATTCCCTGAGCACGTGAATCATACCAAGGAGTCGATGTTGCATAGTGAGATGGAAATAGGACTGATTTGGGCCTACTTCACTTGGGCAAAAATGGGCATTAGCCTTGTATTGTTTATTTTAAATAAAATAATAAGTATGACTAAGCCTAGAGTACCCGGCAAGATTTTCCATTTGATTTCTTTCTTGGAAACCTGGTTTGTTTTTCTTAAAATATGACAAAGTTTAGGATACTCGGTAAAATAATATCCGTTTCTCTTACTGGAACCCGGAATTGTTCTTGTCCTAGTATGGCACAGCCTTGAATCACCCGGCACCCTTATGGTGGTGGCGTTATGATGTCACCCGGGAATATTGGCATCCGGGATTGACACATAATTTTTTTTTTTTTTTTTTTTTTTTTAAATAAACTGATTAGAAAAATGTACTTATTTAAGCTCTTGCACATATCTTAATTCTGACAGTTATGTTAACTACTAGTTAACAAGGTATGACTTCTTTATTAAAGTCTGACCTAACCTAAAGTACCCGGTAATAATTTCTATTTAAATTTTATATTGGGACTTGGTTTGTTTTTATTAAAGTTTGGGTCCTCTTAACCCTTCCGACCCGGGCTGCCTTACAAAAGGACGGAGGTCGTATCCGGGCGATCTGGCCGAAAAACGTCTAGGCCTAGGCTACCGTATCTTTGTTATTTTAACTGCTAGATATTTCCCACACATCTATAAACGTAGTGCGGTTTCCAATCTGTAGAATGGCGTTGAGTAGAGCTCTCTAAGTCAACTGGTTCAGTTGTGATGACGATTTCCGTGGAGCAAATGTTGCCGCGATGTTGACAATATCGGAGCTTTTCAGACACTAATTTCGTCTGACGTCACAACAACATTGATCCGACGTCTCATCTTGTTTTCGGAGGGGTGAGGCACTGACCGGCTTTGTTTACATACGTCGGACGCACGGCGTTCAGACCAAGCTGAATAGGCTTTCAAGCTTACGGATTTTAAAAGGACACCCGGGTACCGGCCCATCTGCCGCGGTGTCCTTTTAAAAGGACACCAGGGCTGGAAAGGTTAACCCTCCTGGCCCGGGCTGTCACTCCAAAGGACAGTGTGGGCTACCCGGGCGATCTGGCCAAAAAACGTCTAGGCCTAGGCTACCGTATTTTTGTTTAATTTAACTGCTAGAAATTTCCCACGCATCTATAAACGTAGTGCGGTTTCCAATCTGTAGACTGGCGTTGAGTAGAGCTCTCTAAGTCAACTGGTTCAGTTGTGATGACGATTTCAGTGGAGCTAATTTTTCCGCGATGTTGACAATATCGGAGCTTTTCACACACTAATTTCGTCTGACGTCACAACAATAACATTAATCCGACGTCTCCTTATTGTTTTCGGAGGTGCGGTGACGCAACGATCGGCTTTGTTTACATGCGTCGGACGCACGGCGTTCAGACCAAGCTGAATAGGCTTTAAAGCTTACTATCTCCTGAAAGGACACCCGGGCACCTGCCCTTATTTCGTGGTGTCCTTTCACACGGACACCCGGGGAGGAAGGGTTAAGCTACCCGGTGGAAAAAAATAAAATAAAAAATTGTTTAGGCTAGGCCTAGAGTACCCGAGGCTTTCAAAAGAATTTTGTTGTGATATATGCTGTCGTCTTGAAAGTCGTCAGAGTACTCGGTAAACTGGCTTACTGGCGCCCGGCCGATTTTATGGCATTATGTTACGACCCGGTCGCATTGGCACCCGGGTCTGTTATTATTTTGATGGCTGTTATATTCATCCGCAATAGCCTAACTCGTGTCACCCGGGTCTGTCTTCATCTTGACAGTTGTTAGAGTACCCGGCCCATAGATTGTTGGTGGGTTTATCTTTTAAGATTGTTGTGGGTTATAATACCACTCGGTATTATAATGCGTGAGTGGTTGGTTGTAGCCTATAGGCTATATGTACTCGTGTTTGACTTTATATTCGTATGGTATTATTGTATCACCCGCCCGTCTGGTTACCCGGGACTGTCTCCATACTCGGCAGTCCTGGTACCTGGGCCTTGGTACCCGGGCCTTATTGGGATAAGGTCTAGGTCACCCGGGGACTTCAAAATGTATGGTATTATAAAATGACCCGCCCATCTAGGATCCGGGACTGTCACCATACGTGGCCGTCCTGGTATCCGGGCCTTATTGAGATAAGGCCTAGGGCACCCGGGAACTTGAGAATGTATGGTATAATTTTATAGTGTCACCCGCCTATTTGGGTACTCGGGAGTGCCTCCATACCCGGCAGTCCTGGCACCCGGGCCTTATTGAGATAAGGCCTAGGGTACCCGGGGACTTGAGGATGTATCCCCGCCTACTTGGGTACCCGGGAGTGCCTCCATACCCGGCAGTCCTGGTACCCGGGCCTTATTGAGATAAGGCCTAGGGTACCCGGGGATTTGAGGGTGTATGGTATTATAATATTATCCGCCCAACTGGGTAACCGGGGACTGTCACCAAACCTGGCAGTCCACGGCACCTGGGCCTTGGTGCCCGGACCTATTGAGATAGGGCCTAGGGTACCTGGGGATATGAAAATTATCCACATGCCATATTCTAATGTGCTCGTAAGGGAGGCTTCTCGGGCACGAGTGTTAAATGGCGAATATTGTGTGTCTTTGTACATGATTCTTACAACGTTCTGGGGCTGTAAGTCAGGTGGATATTCAAATATGATATTATTATGGGTACTTGTTGGTTGTAGGTCTACTTAATACCCTTTGAAAATAATGATACACAGGTGCCTAGATGAGCAGTACAAAGTAGGTTGTAAGTGGATATCCTGACACAATATAGAGACTATCAGCTGTAGTCTTGCTGGTTATATTGAGAATAGTGCCATCTAACATGAAGGCAATATGAGATGAGGCACCCGTGAATGTTCACTGTTAAAGCGATATGTATTCGCTTTTGTTAAAGAAAACTTGGAAGATAATACTGAAAGTATTGTAGTTTTAATGTGGTGTGAAGCATTGAATGAAAAAGGGGTTAAAACTTTTCAAAATTAGGCTTAGGAAATTTGTTCCTCACTACAAATTTTACGGTGGTATGAGACAATAACCTCTGGCCTGGGCACAACCAGGGATTATCTGACAAGAATTACAGATATATGAAAAAGACACTCGTATATAATTCAACACTTTCTAAATACAAATTTACGGTGGTAAGAAAAAATAACCTCTGGTCTAGGCACAACCGGGGGTTATCTGTCAAGATTTACAGATATATGAAAATGACACTCGCATATAATTCAACACTAAGTCAGTATCTATCGAGCTATAATGTTAAAACACACTATCACAGAACAAAAAGACACTGCCGCTAAAGAGCCGAGGTTCGTATGATACGACATAAAGAAATAAACACAATAAGTTGAGGCTCTGGAAAGTGAAAGTGGCTTCTGAATAACACGCACGTCGACCAGCCCAGACTGAAGTCCTTACTTTACAGGTTTACAAGTGAAATTGGTCCGAATAAACACATTCCTAAACGCGTATATGACTTCAACTGTAACAAGACTCACTATGGACCAAAACTGACGCGTTCAAGAGGGGCTATGCAACACTGAGTATTAGGTAAGGACAAGTATGTCTACTTTGGTTGGGCGGCGGGCGAGAGAGGAAGTCCCTGAGAGGGACAGGTAGCTAGCAGTGTATGGGAAACAGAGGAAGATCAGAGCGCGCGTAGGCACGGTGTTCAAACTGTGCTAATTCTTTTCTTTTTTATTTCCTACTTTTCAGTGGCTCCGTCCCAATGATGTACCGTAGGAATGATTAAGGGGTACCCCCTATGATGATCTTGGTTCTCGACCGCCGTGATCTAGGTTAACCCGGGCTCAGAGGAGCCCGGAACGAGGCCATATTAACATAGGCACTTACGTCATTGACGTAAGGAGCCACCAATAAATTGGGAGGTTTGACGACCTCCATTAAAACCAAATAAAGAAAACCTCTTATTTGGTAGCAGTCTCGGAGTATCCTACGACAGAGTATCCCGCCCTCATGCCGATCCCCTGCCCATCCAATCTAAACTGATTACTTGATACCTAGATACTGTTACAGGTACTGGAGCAGGCTCATAGAAAATGGAGCATGACTAAGAGGGAGCAGCTAGATTAAATGGGTAACTATAACTTCTTTCTTACAGTTTCTTACAGTAGATCCTCTGGAAAAAGGCAAACTATGCCTGTGTATCCAGCTCAGTACCAGTACTTGCACTTCTGCGGTCGTTCACGGTGTTGGCGGCGGCGGTAGCAGACGCAACATTTTTACTATTCTGTATTTTTGTTTTATAATCAAACTTCAAATCTTGTCTTCCCCATGCTTTATCAAGATTACTTTCAAACTCCCTTATTGATTCGGAATCGACTACATACTGGGGCAGTGCGTTCCACTCATTTACCACTCTATCACAAAATGAGTTCTTTGCCTTCTCAAGCCTATTTCTTTCTTTGTAAATTTTCTTAGAGTGTCCTCTCGTTCTTGTTCCCTCCCGCATCAAGAAGATACCTTCACACACATCCTCATCGTACTTGCCTGACACTATCTTAAAAGTCTCTATCATATCCCCTCTCTTTCTCCTATATGCCAGTGTCGGAAGCCCCAGTGTCCTCAACCTCTGCTCATAGCCCGCGTTCTTCAACGTTGGTATCAGCTTGCTAGCTCTCCTCTGCACTTTCTCCACTGCTTCTATATCCTTTACCATATATGGAGCCCACACCTGGTTCGCATATTCCAGGTGCGGCCTAACCAGCGGTGTATAAAGATTCCTGAAGATTTCTTCGTCAAGTGACATAAATGTCCTCCTTATCAGCCCTACAATTCTATTGGCTTTGTTTATCTTTTCCGCTAAATGTTCTGAGAAATTTAACTTATTGTCTATCACTACTCCTATATCCTTTTCTGCACTCACTTCCTCCATCGCTTCATACATACTGTATCCTACCTTGTCTATCTTGCTGGTCCCAATCCGCATGTACTTGCATTTTTTTGGATGAAAAGGCATTAACCAATGCTCAGACCATCCCTTCATGCCCTCCACATCTCCTTTCTCTCCTTCGCTTTCTCTTCCTTCTTTAGTCGTCTCGGAGTGTGTACGTGCCTAGTAGTGAATTGAGGTGCAACTCTAGAGATTATTAGTACTTCGCGTGAGTACCGATAAATCGGCCCGCTGTGGTAGCGGCTGAGATCTTAACCCTCTGTTCCCGGAAGGGCACTTGAACGCCCATAAAAAAGCATACACGAGCTGCCCGGAAGGGCTCTTAAACACCCATGAGGTCAAAGCCTGTGAGCTTGGTGTGCGAGGCGTCGGTCCGACGCATGTAAACAACAGCCGGCTGGACCGACGCCCCGCATCTCCGGCCACAAGAAGGAGAGCGTCGCTTGTTCGTGTGTGCCTGTATGTTGTTGTTAAGTATCGAAAAGTAGTGTAAAGTGGCTGTTTTGGCCATAAAGTTATCTCCAATGAAATCATCATCACAACTCAACCAGTTGACTTAGAGAGCTCTACTTAATGCCATTCTACAGGTAAATAACACAGCTACGCTTGGGGATGCGTGGAAATGCGGGAAGCAGTCTGATTAACGAATATACGGTAGCCTAGCCTAGACGTTTTTCGGCCAAAACACCCGGGTTTCGAGGAATATATATATAATACATAGCCGGGGCTGGAGGGTTAAGCCCTACGTTGGATACTCCGAGACTGCTACCAAATAAGAGGTTTTCCTTATTTGGTTTATTTCCTTTATTGTCTGTATTTATTGTTTATCTTTTTCTTTTTCTATTATTATTATTATTATTATTAATATTAATATTGATGATTTTTTAAATTTATTGTTCTTGTTAAAAGAGTACTCTTTGTTTAAATCTGTTGTTACTTCATATTTTGCAATTATTTGTCTTTATATTATATGTATTCATTGTCGATAGTATCAATTGCTTACTTTTGCGATTTCCTTAGTTTATTTGTGCTATAAATGTAGGTTATTTGTAGGGTAGTTATTGATAGGGGTCACTTGAGGCATGCTATGCTTACAGGTACCTACCCGATAGCACTATCGTTAGTGAGTGCTGTACTGTATTTTATATATTATTTTGTAATAGTATAGATATCTATCAATATTTGTATTGTGTACTATTGTTAATGTCTTGTCATGTTGCAAATTTGATTTTAAATAATATTTTGACATTTAACATGTAGTTTCTTTATTCATGCAGAGTTTAGTCAAATTTGCCAGAACGTCCCGGACTTCCCAAACTTGACTACTTCCTTTAACGTGACGATAGTGCGTTGTTATATGTGCGATTAGTTTGCTTGGGAAACAGATTAACTTGCTCATGTAGTAATGTACACCCTATGTGGTGGATTGTGTTCTTTTATTTAATAATTTTCATTTTAGTAAGCGTTGTTTCCACATAGCGATTTTGATCATTTAATTTGACTTTATATTGTCCTTGTCCCAATTTTGGTTTGTTTAGTTTGCAAGTTTTACATTTTAATTAATAAGGGAGGTCATCAAACCTCCCAATCTATATCTCCAATTCAGGGGGTCGCGGGAGCCCGAACCCGAGGAAGTACAGTAGGGTCTCACATAAAACGAGTTTATGGTCGATAAACGAGGGCGTTTTATGTGAATTCGCTTTATGTGAACACAGCATTTTGGTGGCGCAATATCGTCAATGTTCACTGTAAGCGAAAATTTTCGTACAAAGCGAACGATATTTCGTACGTTTTGTACGATATTTCGGCGTTTTATATGAAAGCGTACTATATTTTGTACGTTTTGTACGATATTTCGGCGCTCTATATGAAAACTCCTTGTATTTGCCCCACTTTGGCGGCGGACTCGTTTTATGTGATCACATTCGTTCTGATCGAAAATTAAATATTAATATTTTAGGTCGGTCGTTTTAATCGAGACTCGTTTTATGCGAACACGTTTTATGCGGGACCCTACTGTATGTACTGTATGTATGATCTATTACAGTAGAGTACTAACCTTTCTGGCAGTGAGGTTGATGACAGTGGTGACCCCAAACACCTGGTCACCTTCGTCACCTGCTTCATCCTCTTCTTCATCAGATTCGTCATCACCAATTTGCTGGACAGAAAATATGGTATCATTCAATTTAAGCCTTTAAGGGCAGGTATGTATTTTTTCTAGACCCCTTCTCTCATGCTTAGCCCCATTAGTTTAGAAATTTCAAGACTTTCACCAAATTAGTTTGTAATTTCTTTGTCAATATTAACCCTCGTCGCACAGCTGGGCTTGATAACTCCATATCGACTTTTCCCCGCGTCACACGGCTGTGCTCGATAGTTCCATTGCATTATTTCATGGCTTAAAACCACTTAAAACTGCACCAGAGAAAGTTTTGTTTTCTTAGTGGATGGTCCATTTAATAAACAAGAACAAAAACACAGCTAGTCAGTCACCTGCAAATAGCAAGAGGACAGAACAAGAAAAGAATAATTTTTTTTACGGAGTAAGAAAGGGGAAGATTATGAAACTTTCGGTAAAAAGAAACTAAAAGTAAAAGAGGGTAGGGAACAGACCGCCGCAGATAAGGCGCTTGGAGCAGGTAATGGAGGACTAGAAAGTATAAGGATTCTATATAGCAATGTCGATGGGCTAATCTCTAAGAAACTAGAACTAACAGACTTACTCAATACTAAGAAACCAGAAATAGTATGTCTCACTGAGACAAAACTAAGAGAAGACCTTGATATAAATTTGATAGGATGGTCTGAATACAGGATTTGGAGGAGGGACAGAAAATTTTGACATGGAGGTGGAGTGTGCATCCTTACTAGGAAAGATTTGATTGTGTCTGAGATAAAACTAGAAACTTCAACAGCAGAAGTTTTAGCACTAGAAATTGGTGGAAACGAAAAAATAGTGGTGATAGTAGCGTATGTACCTCCCAAGACGAAGACATTGAGTAAGGAGGAGCATAGCCTAATGCGTCTATCTATCTATCTATTGCCTGACGCCGTGATCCCCGAAGGGGTGGCCACGAACGAACCGCCCCCATGCACCTCTGTCCCCAGTCAGTCGACACCCCTCCCCCCAACCAGCACCGCCTTCGTTCATGTAGTTCCTCACTCCATCCTTCCACCTCATATTCGGTCTACCTCTCCCCCTCTGTCCCTCCACCTCGCTCTCGTACACCCTCTTAGTCATTCTCTCGCTTTCCATACGTTCCATATGGCCGAACCATCTCAAGTTGTTCCTTTTCACACTTTCCAGCACATCTACCTCCACACCACACCTCCTTCTTACTTCCTCTAATGCGTAAGGAAACAATTAGTGTGCTAGAAAATATCTTAGCTTCAAAGGATGCAATAGTCATGTGTGGGGACTTTAACTGAAAGGAAGTGAATTGGGAAGAACTTGAACCCAGAACAGGAGAGGAAAGTTGGGGCTATGAATTTTAAGTATGGCCATGGAAAATTCTATATACAGTAAACTTCCGTTAATCCGAAGGGCAGCGGACTGGCCCTCGTTCGGATTAGTGGATTTTTCGGATTATCGGACTTTACCCCTATGAACCTGTGTATTAACCCTCTCCGACATATGACGCGATTTTGAGCCTATTGGGGATACTTTAAAGCCTTTGTTACCATCAGAGGTATTTAGAAACCTTTAGTTTAGTTACTTCAACCTCTGCAGTTGTCTTCGAGTTAGCTGTGGGCAGAAAACTAATTTTGGAGAGGTAATTATAAGAGTGAGAGAACTCTATTTCTTATTGCTAATCTGGCAACCTCTGCGTCATAAATACGTGAAAGGGTTAATGGCCTGACGAAAACATTGAGGCATTAGGCCACCCAAATGACACACACACATAGGCTATCATATGTTCATGAAATCACTTCAAAAGTTTACCATTGCCATTGTAGCCTATTACCTACTTACTTCAAAACATTCAGATTAATGGTCAAAGGAATCTGCTATGTCCGCATCGTCTACTAGCGAGTTTGTCTTGCTCTTGAAGATCAGATCAGATGTGGTTCGGGAAGTAATGCCTTAACAACGGCACTTCCCTGAGAGGTTCTTGTAATTTTCCTTTTGTGATTTTCCTTTTGTGACGTGCTCTGTTATTTTATTGTATTGAAAGCACCCTTGTCTTGTTGTCTTGAAAGCACCCTTGGGACGCTCCGATCACTGAACTATAAATAGTAGCGTATCGGAACGTCCAAGGTGCGTTTTCAAGCTCGACTGAATGCGCTTGCAGAAAATGCGGTGCAAGCCAGTAGCGCATCGGAGCATCCCAAGGATGCGTTTAAGAGCAAAACAAACTCTCTAGCAGACGATGTGGTGTTTACGTTTATATCAGTAGCTTCCTTTGACCATTAATCTGAATGTTTTGAAGTAGGTAATAGGCTACAATGACAATGGTAAACTTTTAAAGTGATATCATGAACATAATTGATATGTGTGTGCTCCATTATATGTCATTTGAGTGGACTAATGCCTCAAAAAGGGGACTTTGGGACTTCTTGAAATTCGGACCATCGGTTGAATTCAGATTTGGCCTCAAATTGAAAAATTCGGACTATTGGGAGATTCGAATCATCGGTCGTCGGATTAAAGGACTTTTACTGTACCAACATGTAAAAGAGTCAACAAGAGTAAGGGGAAGTGATCAACCAGCTAGATTGGACCTTCTCTTCACAAGAAGGGAGGAGGAGGTTCAAAGTATTCAGTTGTTGTTGTTGTTGTTCCCCAAGCTGCCTGGCCAAACAGCCCCAAGGCCCTGAGCAAGGCCAAGGCCATAACCAAGCGCCCCAACAGATCCCTCCCTGTCGACCACAATAAAGCCTGGGTGACCGAAGCCACTCCATGGCGGGGAGCTGAGGAGGGTGCGGAAACGCCCAGGAAACCAAAGCCCAACCCAGGGCCCTGTGCCCCTCAGCAATTATGAAGAGAAAGTTGAGGGGCAAAGGAAAAATGTGATGCTTTAGCTTCCAATCTTGGTAGATTGGCAGGTCAATCCACGGAAGAGACGCCGTCACTTGAGATCTAGAAAATATATAAGTAAAAGGAACAGTCAGAGTAAGCTATGGGTATGGCAGAGATCGCTCAGCTCTCACTCTGATAGACCAGCCCATCACCACATGACTAGAACCCAATCCTCTCGGCATCAGCTAGGAAAGGCCCTAGAAAGCCGCCTTTGGCGGGGGGATAGCTCCCCTATTTCAACCCCTTTCGGGATTGGGCACCCGCCCTCAAAGTATTCAGTACCTATGCCCACTAGGAAAAAGCGACCATGAAGTTCTCGACATAGACCTACTATTGAAGCATAATCTACCCAAGGAAAGGGAAAAGCACAATGAAAATCACTGGATGTATTCCAGAACCGATTTCGCAGGACTAAGGGATTTTTTCAAGTCACAAAATTGGGATCAGGTGTTATCTGAAAGTGAGGTAGACAAAAAACTCAAGGCATTCATGGAGATCTATGATACTGGTATAAAAACTTTTGTCCCAAAGTACATTAATAACAGAAAAAAAGGAAATCGCAAAGAATGGTTTAACCGCGAATGTAGGCTAGCACAGGAAGCAAAAAACAAAGCATGGAAAAAGATGAGAAACTGGGATTCGGAAGATAACAGGCAAAAGTATAAAGAGGAGAGAAACAAATACACAGAAATGAGGAGGTCAGAGGCAAACCATAAGAAAGGGATAGTGGAGAACTATGAAAAGAATCCAAAAATGTTTTTCAAGTTTGTAAACGGCAAAAGGAAGATAAAAGCCACAATCGTAAAGATTAAAAGTGGAAACAGAATCATAGAAGAGGATACATAAATTGCGGAAGAACTAAATAGAAATTTTGCATCAGTATTTACAAAAGAAGGAGAATTCATTGCACCAGAAACCAATGAGATAATAATAATAATAATAAGCATGTTACTTATTTCTCATAAGCGCCAATTTTTCCGAAGAATTCACTAGCGCTCGAAAAGAGAAAGAAAAAAGAACAAAAATCAATGCATCAAAAGAAGGCTTATATACAACACACATTTAACAATCACTAGCAGTGGCAAAATAGCCTAAACTCTATAGCCATCTGTCATGACACCTCTCCCAAGATCATAGCTTCTCTCAAAGAGAAAAGTCTTAAGTTGTCTCTTGAAGCATTCAACAGAACTCAGTTGTCTCATGGACAGCGGCAACCTGTTATACAACCTCGGAGCCATGTAGGAGAATGACCTCTCAAAGAAAGAAGACTGCTGGAAAGCCCTTGGTTCATCAAGACGAAAAGGGTCATTGTCATGACGCACAACTACACCATGGTGTGCCGGTGGGCGCCTGAGAAGCTCCGCAAGGTACCTAGGCTCACCAAATTTGAGAACCTTAAAAGTCACCAAACACAACTTAAATTCTATTCTTGCTCTTACTGGCAGCCAGTGCAGTTCTATGTGAAGAGATGTAGTAGGAGTTCTAGGTAGAACACCAAAAATTAGTCTTGCGGCCCTGTTAAGAACAGACTGAACTTTCTTCAAAATATAATTTGGAAGACCCACCAACAGGGCATTGCAATAATCAACACGAGAGAAGACCAATGAGTGAACCAACGTCAGGAGGCAACGTCTGGTTAAAAAACGGCTTCACCAAATAGAGATTTCTGATGTGCAAGTAACAACTTTTAACTATCTGGTTTACATGCTCTTTGAAATCTAATCGGGAGTTCACATATACACCCAGATTTCGAACAGAGTTGGCCGGTCGCAGCTGAGATCCACCCACATTGATGGAGAGGGCACCCACTATATCATCAGCTCTTCTATTTCCTCGGATGATGAGAATATCAGTTTTACCATCATTTAGTTTAAGTTTTCTCGCTCTCATCCACTTCTTGATATCAGACATCAACAATTCCATCTTACTCCGTATATCAACTATATTTGTGATTCTCACATAAATCTGGGTGTCATCTGCATAAAAGTGAAAGGTGACATTATGTGCACGAAGCAGAAGAGACAAACTGCTAATATAAATTATAAATAGGATAGGACCTAAAACTGATCCCTGCGGAACACCATACTGCAGGGGTGTCGAGTCCGAGACCACTTGATTTACCATCACACTCTGGGATCTACCTGACAAGTACGACCCAAGAAGCAAGAGAGCGGAGTCACGCACACCACAATCATAAAGATCACTCAATAACAACTCGTGATCCACTGTGTCAAAGGCCGCAGAGAGATCAAGCAAGACCAATAGTGAGGCCACACCATTGCAAATGTTCTCAACTAGATCATTATGTACTCTAATCAATGCTGTTTCAGTTGAATGATGCTGTCGGTAAGCAGACTGAAAAATTGGGATAGTTTCATTCTGCTGAAGTAGTGGTTGTAATTGGTCAAGTATTGCACGCTCTAATATCTTTGATATGAAGGACAGGTTGGAGACAGGACGATAGTTCAACATGTTCTCAACATCAAGTCCAGGTTTCTTTAGAGTAGGTCGGAGTAGTGCATGCTTTTCAGAATGTGGGAAGCTACCTTCAGAGAAGCACTTATTAATTATTTTGGAAATAAACTCAACTGTGTGATCATAGACTCTTGGTAGCTTGGAAACATTTATGGGATCCAACGGGCAAAATGTTTTATTGAGGTTTCTTATGTAGGACGAGATCATGTCCACCTCTACTGAGTGAAAGGATGAGAGGACATTATTAGCAATGTGTCGGGGTTGGAGTACAACTGAAAGTTCTTCACCAACAGAAGCATCATCCAGTTCCTGTCTTATGCGAGTTATCTTGCCAGCAAAAAATGCCACAAAGTTGGCAGCCAACTCGGCATCGGGTACAGAAGGTCTTAAGCTGACTCTTGTTTTTCCAAGTAAACTGTTTACAATTGAAGCCAACCTCCTCTGGTCATTACCACACGAGTCAACTTTTCCCTGATAATACACTTTCTTTTCATCTTTGATTGTGTGGACCACAGCTCTTCTGGCTGACAGATATTGCAACCATGTAGAGTCTGTTTTATTTTTCCGCCATTCACGTTCAGCTCTTCTACGCGCTCTTCTAAGAAATTTAACTCGAGTGCTATACCAGGGTGAATCATCTCGTACTATGATTTTCTTCTCTACTTCTGGACAGTGATGATCGAACACTAATTTAAGTGCATTTCCATGTACCTCCACCAGCTCATCTGAAGTAAGGTTGGAAGTATCAATACTTCCCAAGTACTGTTTTACTTCACTGCTAGCCAAATTTTGGTCTGCATTTTTATAATTTCTAAATCTGATTACTTTTTCATGTGTGAGTGGCTTAGGGAAATCAAAGCTGAAAGTAATCAAAGCATGATCAGAGGTATTAGGGTCAGCATTCTCAACATCAACATCCAGAACACCACCACAACCCACAGGAGAGAAAACCAAGTCAAGGGTGTGTCCTAAGATATGAGTTGGGTGGGACACATGGTTTACAAAATTGTTCTGATCAGTCAACTCAAGGAACTCAGGAGAGAATGGCTTCAGATGAGGGCTGTCAACCCAGTAATTAAAATCTCCACATATCAAAAGTCTTCCGGTTTTAGCAGAAAATTCCTCGAGAAACTGCCCAAACTCTTCCATAAAACCCCTATCTGTGCCACGATGGCCAGGCCTATAGACAACTGCCATTCTTAGAATTTGTTGATGGAGTTTTATTTCCACTTCCAACAGTTCATAGTAAAGAGGGGCTGGGTTATGGCTTATTTGCAAGATATTCACCAGAGATGTGGAGTAGACAACTGCCACGCCACCACCCGGATGATCTCCCCTAGGCCTAGGAACATTTATTATGGAATGGGTTTTAGGCAATGCCGCCTGGATAATATTCAGATCTGACTCGAACAACCAGGTCTCAGTGAGACATAATACATCAAGGTTACGTTCATCCAAGATCTCGCAAATATGATCCATTTTGTTACGCAAGGAACGAACATTCAACAGACCCAGTTTCAACCGGCTCCCATGTGCATTTTTCAGTTTTTTGAACCTACAAAATTGGTGTTCTCAATAACTTTATTTCTCTGAGCTGTCATTAGAGGACAATTTCTACTTGAGGCGAAATGATTTGGCGGCTCCGTAACTGATGTGGAGCTCATACAATTTATACATTTGGGGGAAGTCTTGTTGGTGCAGTCTTTTGAGTTATGAGTACCGGCACAGAAGTTGCATTTTGGATCCTCATTTTTCCGATAACACCTGTCACTGGTATGACCAAAGCCCTGGCGTAACATTGTGTTACCCAGAAGCGATCGTATGCACGACATCTCACAAGTCCAACATACACAGAATTGCCATCATCCACAATGGAAGAGCGTATTTCAGGTGACATTTTTACTACCGCAGTCTTTGTGTGTGCATCACTCTTTTGCTTGGTGAATAGCAAATTCATAGCTAAGCCATCGTCGACCAGGGACTTTATTCTTGGGTTCTTGTTGAGGATGCTGGGAATGATCTCATTATCCTCAGCGTCATTAGCAATGCCTACCAGAGTCATTTTTGGCATCATCTTCTTTGGTTCGGAGACACTGAAGGCACTGTCCACCCCCAAACACTGATTGATGGCCCTTCCTGCATCTTCTTTCGCTTTCTTGGATGGAAGTCGTACCACCAGTACACCTGAATCAGTTCTAGTTAACTTGTTAACCGGAACCAAAGCCAAAGCAGTCTTGATTGCCTTTGTATCTGGTGGGCTTACTGGCTCGGAGGATCGGTCTTTTGGCTTCACTACCAGGACCTGATGGTCCCAGACAGTTTTTTTCTTTCCACCATCTACCACCTCAGTGGTGCGTTTGGTCGGCTCCTTTTTGGTCTCTTCAAATGTTTGCTGAACTATCTTGGCAAACAAGGGAATGTCGGGGGCAGCAACTTTAGTCTCAAGGATATCCATTCTGTTACCAATACTCTCTATCTCCACAGCCACCGCAGCAAGGGCACCCTTCACTTCGTTTACAATGGCAGTCTTCACTTCACCAACTAGGGCAGCCGTCAGGTCATCCAAGGTCTGCTGACTAATTGCTGCATCCTTTGCAGCCAGGGGGGTGGTATCGCAAACAGTGCAATGCCATTTAAATCCAGGTTTCTTCTTTGCAAGTACTCTGAGGTCCTCATCATCAACATTTATACAGTTAACATGAAAATAGGTACCACACGAGTAGCAGCCCAGCGATTTGGCCTTGCCCACAACCTTCCCACAACTACAACTCTGCTTGCCCGCTGCCATTTCAGTGGAAGTAACCAATAATTAAAAACAAAAACACCTGTATTTTGTATCTGATTAAAAATAAGAGAAAACCCTAGTTTTAAAAAAAACGTGAAAATAACTACCTGGGACAGACCCCAGGTAGCGCCGTCCCCGTCAGTGCCACCACAATGGAAAAAAAATTAAAATGGAAAAGAAAAAAATGGAAAGTGGTGTCTGCAAGGTCACCGCGGGCAGGTGGGGATCGACTTGGCTACCCTTTGGGGGTAGCCCAACCGAGATGCGTGGAGAGACCACGCACAGGATGGCAGATGTGTGTGGTGCAAAAACTTTAACCAATTTTGCACACTGTTTTTAGCTTATAGCAGTGACAATGTAATATCCACGGTACTCAGCAAGACCCTCATTGGTTACGATACTGCCACTGCGCAAAGCTCAGTGTACCTCTGATAGGTACAGAGGAAATGCCGGAAGTCACATTTAACAGAGCAGAGCTCATAGACATAATGAGTAAGGTGGATCCAAACAAAGCCGCCGGACCGGACGGAGTATCAGGCTGGATTATAAAAGAAAATGCCAAGGAACTGAGTATACCATTATATGATATAATGACCAAATCATTGGACACAGGGATAGTACCTACAGAATGGAAAAGAGCAAACATTATTCCTATATTTAAGGGAGGAAGCAGAGATAAACCACTGAACTATAGACCTGTATCAATATTGAGCATCCTCATGAAGATTCTGGAAGGATTAATAAGGGACAAATGGGTGAACTACCTGGAATCCAAAAGATTAATTACTGACCGACAATTTGGATTCAGAGGAGGCAGATCATGTGTAAGCAACTTGTTGAGTTTTTACTCTAGAGTAATAGACACAGTGGACCAGAGGGAAGGATGGGTAGACTGTGCCTACCTAGACTTTAAAAAGGCATTTGACAAAGTTCCACACAAGAGATTGCTGTGGAAATTAAAACATGAGGGAAAAGTAGGAGACAAACTGCTGAAATGGATGGAGAGCTACCTTAGCGGAAGACAGATGAGAACAACAGTAAGGGGGAAATCGTCAAACTGGACTCAAATTACGAGTGGAGTACCACAAGGATCTGTCCTAGCCCCAATCATGTTTCTAATATTTGTAAATGACTTACCTGAGGGACGAACAAGCTACATGAGCATGTTTGCGGACGATGCTAAGCTGCTTAAAACGATCAGAACCCAGGAGGATTGCCTTGAGCTCCAAGCAGATTTGCAAAAGATCCATGAATGGAGCATCAAATGGAATATGCAGGCAAATGTAAGACTCTAGAAATGGGTAAAAGCAAGTACAGACCTAGAAAAGATTATAAACTAGGAAACGAAGTGATTCCCAAAGCAGAAAAGGAGAAAGACTTTGGGATAGAATTTAAGGATAACATGTCTCCAGAAAGCCATGTAAATAAGATAGTGAGAGAATCACTAGCACTATTGGCAAATATCAGGATGTCTTTCAATTATCTTAATGAAAACACCATGAAACAAATAATAACGGCAATAATAAGACCCAGGATGGAATATGCATCTGTAGTGTGGTCCCCTCACATGAAGAAACATATCCACAAAATTGAGAGGGTACAGAGAGCAGCTACGAGGATGATCCCAGGTTTGGAAAATTTGGAGTACCCAGAGAGGCTCGAGAGATTAAATCTACCTACGCTGGAACAGAGAAGGAAACGAGGACAGCAAATTCAGATATACAATGTGTTAGAGGTATTGACAAAATCGACCAAGAAAACTTCATAGAGAGGGATGGAGGTGAGAGAACAAGAGGTAACAGCTACAAACTGAAAGTGCCTAATAGTAAATCTGATCTGAAAAGTAAAAGATTTCCTACCAACTCGATTAGTAGGTGGAACAAATTGCCAGCCGAAGTAGTGTCTGCACCATCAGTGCATAGTTTCAAAGCACGGTATGACAAACATATCTTAGGAGGCGGGAATTAACGAGCATGCTCACTCCCGCAAATACAACTAGTGTAAGTACTCACTCGACATAGCCAAACACCAATAACATACATACATACATCAAATTTTAAGACTGAGTGTTCCACACATAAGTGCAGTTTCAGTCTCTTGTCGTAATGGTGGCATTCCAGGCAACCCTGTTAAGGGCTGCTTCACTTGTCAAGTTCTTGGATTTGAGATCGGCGCGTATATAGTCCGATCCAAGGTCTTCCTCGGTCCACCCCTTGGTGCAGCTCCCTCCACAATCACAGACCTGCATTTTTTCACCCAATTTTGTTCATCCATTCTCTCCACATGTCCATACCATCCCAGTCTACTTGTACGCATCACCTCTCTAATACTCTTTATACCTAAACGTCTCCTCAGCTCAACATTTGTTATTCTATCCTGTAGCCTGGCCCCACACATCCATCTCACCATTTTCATCTCATTACGCTCCATTCTGTTGACATCCTCTACTTTAACGGCCCATGTTTCTGAGGCATACATCATTGCACTTCTAACACATGAGGCATACACCTTTCCCTTCAGGGGGAGAGGCATTCTTTTCATGGTCAGGATTGGCATCAGTTCTCTGAACTTCCCCCAGCCACACCTAATTCTAGCAACAGTGGCAGCCTCGGCCCCACCACCGGCAGAGATAGTATCTCCTAGGTAACAAAACTTGTTCACCAGCTCCAAAAACTCATTTCCATAATTCACAGCCAGATGATCATCACTTAACACAAGCTCGCCTTTGCACACTACGCACTCAAATTTCTCTATTTCTGACTTATCCTTCGGATGGAGTGAGGAAGTATATGAACGAAGGCGGTGCTGGTTGGGGGGAGGGGCGTCGACTGACTGGGGATAGAGGTGCATGGGGGCGGTTCGTTCGTGGCCACCCCTTCGCGGATCACGGCGTCAGGCAATAGATAGCACTTAAACCAAAGAAATGTTGTTTAAGTGAGATAATTCCCCTCCATACCTTCTATCACTCCTCCACATGTGTCAAAATCACCTCCTTCCCACCCCCCTTCAATTATCACCTATTTTTCCTCTTATTCCCTTGTTTACCAGTTTATTTACCGCACCAACATCTCCAATCCGGTTCTAAGGCGTGGTGCTAGACCTAGCAACTGCGTGGCGTGAGAGAGAGAGCCTCAGTGTGCCTCTAGGTTTGAGAGAGGGAGGGTGTACGTCGCATCCGCCTCAGATTTCATGAATGAACGGTCGGCAATAATTTGCAATTTTCACCCTCCAAACACTTTCCCACTTGTTTTATTGCTGTTACATGTTAATATCTTCATATTAAACGTAAACTAGGCGCATATGAATAAGTAATAACTATATTTATCGTAAAATTACGATTTTAGGCTGGAATAAGGCCTAATATGGCCGCCCAGTTATAGGGTGTTCATTACATATGAGGAGGTCCGTGCCAGAGGGGCCAACTCGCCACATTTTCAAAAACAGCGCTCTAGCTGGTTCCCGCTCCGTGAAATTCTTGGGAATCATCTGGCAAAAAAAAACATCCGACTTTCGTCCTTATAGCAACTGCACATAGGGTTGAGCGTCCCTTGTTTTTGCCGTTTGGCAGACCGTTTATGGGTGTGAATCTGGGTAGACAGAGGGGCCAACTCACCAATGCGCTCAGCCAATGAGAGCGCGGCTACGACGTGGGGAATTAAATGGCCGCCCGCCCGACCACTCACAGGCGCTGTACGAGACGTGCTTCAGTAGTCACGCTCAAACCGAGTTAGAGTCAACACACGAGTGACTACCTCCGCTACTTTAAACATCAATAACTCAAAACTCTACTCGTGGCGAGTTGGCCCCTCTGGCACGGACCTCCTCATATACTGTAGCTCGCTTTTAGCGGGTTAAAGGATACTCACTTTGATCCACAATGACTGTTCCACTAAGCTCTAAGTACTGTACAGTCCAAAGCAGTGGACATCAATTACAGTCCAAAGGTAGATCCAGGTGTCACTTGTGCCATATCATCATCATCTCCCCTATGAACCATTCTTAGAACCACTTAGAACACATTAAGCAAGATGAATATGAGAAGGAAAAAGAAAATGACATGAAATACAGTTTAGTAGCACTAATTTTTCTCCCATATCCAACACACACACAAGGGCCTTGTGTGAGAGGCATCTGTCTTGTGTTAGAGGGATCTGCCTTGTGTGGGACACTCGGCTATTTGCAGTCTCCCATATTCTTATGCTCTTATTTTTGCCTTTCTTGGTTAATGGCAGCACTGCTTTCTTCCTCGATAGAGTGAAAATCCGCGGATAACAAGTAATGGGATATTTAAGGGTGTCCGCGGATAGCAAGGATCGCGGAAAACGGGAGTTCACTGAAGCCTGTTAAATTTATATTCATTTTCATTTAATTGAGAAACTATTTCCTGCATAATTCACGTGTTTTAAAATATTTGATGCAATCCTCAGTATCTTGCACTCATTCTTGTTTTGTTTACTAATACAAAGAATTATACAATTTCAAATTTTAGTTGGTAAAAAATTTGATTTGTTTGTGTGGTAGAGCATTTTTTATAATAAATAAAAATGTAAATTTGAAACCTCATATTACTTTACTTCCATTAGATTAATGGTAGGCCTACTGGCTAGATTAAAATTTATTTTGAATTGAAAACATTTTAATTGGATGAAATATCGACCATAATGAATTGAATTAAATTGGAATTGAAAAGCTTGTGAATTGAATTGGAATTAAAGAATTATTTTTTACGAATGAATTGAATTGGAATTGATTAATTCAAATTTTATTCTGCATTGGAATTGAATTGACAAAAATGAATTGACCCCAGCCCTGTTACATAATTTTCCACCTCACACAATAACCGCTTAACCCTCTCCGAACGGCGATTTAAACCTTCCCGCAATTGCTGGAACCGGGTGTTTCGCCGAATTCTCGGCATTTCGGTGCGCTTATAAATAAGTCAAAAAATTACCTAACCTAGGTTATTCAGTATATATATATATATATATATATATATATATATATATATATATATATATACAGTATATTCATACAGTAAACCCCCGCTAACTCGGACTCTTTTTAGTTGGAAACCCGCACTTCTCGGAATGGCATCGGCCTCTCGGAAATGTCCCTGTATATCTCGGAAATTTCAGAGTTGGAAGGGATTTGTGTCCGGTTTACAATGTTCTCTCACTCGGTTTTATGTGATTTTAGGATGAATTGAAGCCTGTGCCTTTTAATTATTGTGTTAATATTAATTACTATGTACAGTAATTACTCCAATTTTGCGCGTTCTGATTTTGCGAAACACCAATTTTGCGACTGAGACCCCAAAAATGCAATTTTTGATGAAAACCTAATTTTGCGATGTACAGTAACTCTACTTTTGCGGGTGGCGCCTTAAGAAAGTGGGGCTCTCTGCACTAGTTTTTGGGGGGGAGGGGTGGCCGGGTTGTGACGTCGGGCCGCAGCGCGGCCCGCCGTCACAACAAAGCTCTGTATCCTTCCGCTTACAAACGTCGTCAACATAAGCCAGACGCCTTTTACTTGCTTATTTGTGCCTGAACCTCTTATCTCTCGCGTTTATTATGACCTCTAGTGCATTCAGTGGGCCTGGTGGTAATGATGTAGAAATTGAAAGCCCGAGACAATCAAATGTTACGCTGGCCAGCTTGCCAGAATGTGCTCGTACTCGCTAGCGCTCGCCAGGGCAGTGAAATGGGCTATGATAATCGTAGAACGATGTTCTTTCTTTCTCAGTATTCATGTTGTCACAGACAGATCAGTGTTTGTCTTTATTCTTGTCTGTGACACTTGGAAGTATTTTATATCATTAATAGAGTATAAGATATGTAGGGTGAATTGTAAGGAGAGAGAGAACGAAGGAGACAGCGAGGTGGTAGTATGTGCGTGTGTATGTATGTACGTGTGCCTTCCTCGCTTGGGCGGAGGTTCCCACGCTCGTCATTGGCCGGCGGGCCTGGCGCGTCATATGACGCCTGCTTTTCATGACGTAGTCGTCTGTGATTGGGGGCCGCTGTCTCAGTTTGGTGCTGGGGGGCTCCTACCCGCGTGTCTCCTTAGAGCTTGGCATGGTGTGCTTGGTCCTAGACGTCCCTTGCAATCTGTCCCCAATCTAACCCCCTGTACTACTGTTTCTCTCTCTGAACTTCTTCTTTTCCAATACTTCTTATCTTTATTCAATTACTTATCCCTTCTGGTTCTGCATACGACTTCCATAGTCGGCCAGTCGTATTACCAGCACCAGTTCTCACATATATGTTTTGCACTAGCTTTAGGGATTATTAGTCATAGTCACATGGAGTCATATTATCATTGGGTGCTTCTAATTATTGAGTTGTTCTTTGTTACTATTTAATGCTAGACAGTGGAGGGTATCTTTGGTCGTTGTCTGAGTTATGTATATGGCGATTCAAAGCCTGTACGACATCGACGGAGCTAGGTAGCCTGTAACCCTTGTGCATATTTTTCCTTTGCGAGTGTAGCAGTATACAAGCGAAGGGCTTTTGCCTACTCTTGCTTGTATGCGTGCTACCTCATTTTTGTTGACCTTTGTGAAGCGCCAGGGCAAGACCAGATACTTGAGATCTGGACTTACCAAGAGAGCCTCCTAGTCACTTAACGTAACATAAGGGAAATCTGTTCAAGGGGAGACAGTAGGCTACGAGCATGCTTGCGCTCTGCCTAGCCTCCTTGTACCTTTTATGCCGCTGCTAGACTTTATTAGTAATAAAGACAGCATTGTGTTTATTAACTTTAACTGCGTATGCTTTAGGAATTATTCACGTATTATTTTAGCCTAGGTTGATGCATGGTGCACAACCCAGTATGGCTGTTACTTTGGCTAAGGAAGTACTGTTTTGAGTGGCTATTATTACTGCTGTCACAGAGTTGTTGCACTCCCTTGTTTTATATATATGTATCCTACTTGTTGGTGTATTTAAGATACAGTACACGCTTTGGTGTCCTGCCCTTGCATTATTTCTGTTCTATATTTGACGAGCATCTTAGAGCATCAGACGTTTTCAGAAGATTGCATCTCTGTTTGCTGTAGGACTAGACTTCCAGTATTTTCATAGAGCATTGAAGAGTTTAGTGTTGAGTACAGACTCACACTAAAGTTAACGTAAGCATATACTCCTTTATTAAATCTTGTTATAGTTTATTTAAGCATTGTTATTACTTGAGAGCATTTTATTAACGTAAAGTACTCCTGTTGTGAGTAGGCTTTGCCGTCACCGGAAAGCCTTTGTAGAAGTGCACTAAAACCCAGTTAATTGATACCCCGTTATCCAGTAGATTAACTCTGGAGGGTTTAAGTGTTTTGTTCACTGGCGTAATAGTTCGAGGGTTTGGAATTAGCGTACCGTTGTTGCAGATATAGCCTATCTCCTAGTCCAATATTAAGTGCCCTTGTTTATTTCGTAGTGCCGGTCGTAACAAATGGCGACCTTAGACCAGTATATAGTGAACTGAATATTGCATTTTTGTTTTTTTTGAGAAATCTTATTGCCATTTGGGGTTGAATTTATTTCTCGCAGTGTTGGCAGTGGACATTGTTTTGAGGATATATGGAACTTGTTGGAGTTTATTGGTGACCTAGTATTGCACTCAAGAACATCTTCGAATATTTTTTGTGAATAAAGCTACGCGAGAGTTTGGCTACTTTTGTCTTGACTTGGCAATTTTTTTGTTAACTCCATCATGTCACTGGACAGGTCTGAGCATAGTGAGGGCACAGTGCGAGAGACAGGCGAGGAGGTGGAGAAGGTGGAGTTGTCTAACGGCGTTCGGGTGGTGAACGATGAGGAGGATGCTCGGAGATATTTGGAGGAGCCTGTGACGGCGGACCGGGTGTCGGGACTGGACCGGTGAGGACTGGACCGGTACGGACTGCAGTGTGTAGCCACGGTCTTAGGGTTTTCTGGTACTAGCGGTTTGTCAAGAAGTGAGCTGGTTACCTGTGTGCTGGGTGGGGTGCATGGGGGTTCGGGTGGAGCGGGAGCTGGGGCACCTTCGTCTCAGCCCCCATTCCACTCAACTCCTATCATGGCCCCCCCCTCGGGCTCCGGAGCCGAGTACGTTCCCGCAGGCCGATGTCCGCTGGCGGTTGGGTATGCCTCTAGGTGACTCACGGGGTGGGTCCCCAATAGTAGCACCCCCTCTTCAAAGTTTGTCTCCCAAGATGTTGTTTCAGCTCGAGCTCGCCAAACTTAAACAGCAGGAGCGACAGGCCGAGCTCGAGCAGCGAAAGGCTGAGCTCGGGCAGCAGAAGCATGAGGCTGAGCTCAAGTATAAGTATGAGGCTGAGCTCGAGCAGCGAAAGCATGAGTCTGAGCTAAAGTATAGGTATCAGGCTGAGTCTGCAAGGTATTGTGCCGATATTGACCTAGAGAAAACTCGTGTAGAGGTGACGAGGAACCGGGTCGGCCAGGGGGGTCGACCCCATGACCAGTCCCTGTCACATCTACTAAAGTTAGTTCCAGTGTTTGATGAGTCAGGAGTTACAGAATTGTTTCTCCGGTTTGAAAAAAAGTGCCGGGAGCACCAATGGCCCGAGGAGAAGTGGGCAGCCCTTGTCTCTTCACGATTGACGGGGAAAGCACTCAAGGCGTACGATGCTTTACCCCTAGAGTCTTGTGTTGAATATGAGGCGTTGAAAGAGGCTGTCCTGAGGGCGTATGAGTTGCAGCCAGAGACCTATAGGCTGAAGTTTAGGGCTGTTCCTAAGAGAAAGGAGAATACTTTCCAGGAACACGCTAGAGAGCTGTGAGATGCATTTGAGAATTGGTTAAGGTCGGAGAAGGCAACTACTTTTGATGCAGTGAAGCAATTAGTGTTGTTAGAACAATTTTTTAAATGTACTGGCAGTGACTTGACTCTTAACCTGAAAGAAAAGCAACCTAAAACTCTGCAGGAGGCGGCTCAGATGGCTGACCTCAGGTTGTCATTGATTCGTGGGTGCGGGTCTGCACAGAGAGCTGAGGCAGGTAACCAGGGGCGTACCACTCCACCCCCCCGAATTAAGGACACAACTAATTACACATTTAAGAGTACTGGTGCCAATTTTGATCCCAAGTCGAAACCCTTCCCGTTAAAGAAAGGCCAGGGCCCTTCCTCACCTCAGAGGAAGTCCAAGAGCGAAGTGGAGTGTTTCAAGTGTCATGAGAAGGGGCATATTGCGCGCTCATGTCCGAGCACACCGCCTACAGCAGTGGTGTCACTAGTGAGCAACATCGGTGTGTCTTTGAGGTCTTCCGCGTTTGCCCGGGGTAATACGTCGGTTGTGAAGTCACAGTCGGTGCAGAAGCAGCAGGAGGGCTTTTCACCCGTCCGAGATGCTTTTTGCGGTCATAGGGGGCACGGCACTGTGAGGTGGGATGGTGTGGAGCATAGGCTTGAGTTGCTGCGTGATACGGGCACTTCCCAGACACTTATTAAGAACTTCACTGGAAAGCCTATTAACGCGGCTCGGGTTGTGGTGGTTCAAGGTATCAATGCTACGCGGTCTTACCCGCTGGTCAGAGTGGAGCTTGAGATGGATGGTGTGACACGGGAGTTGGATGTGGGTGTTGTGGAGAAATTGCCAGTTGAGGGGGTCGACCTCCTTCTCGGTAACGACTTTGCGGTGCCTGCTTCCGAGGTTCCACCCTTAGTCGTTGCCGAGAGGGCGGCCAACACGAGTAGGGAGGGGCAAGAGGGGCTCGAGAGATCTCAGTCCGCTCAGGTGTCACAGCCTAGTACCCAGGTTTCAGACCAAGGGAGGAAGGGTCGGAAGGAGAAAGTCAAGGCTGGTGGTCGAGTTGAGAGTTTGGACCCAGCGACACTCCTTGGTGACTCGGTACTTGCACCAAAATTGAGCTCCGGAGTGGCCCCAGAACCTGTCCCCCCTAGTGACATGGTAGGGCGTGATGGCACTCCGCGACAGAGTAGTTCCAAGGTGCAACTAGAAGATCTTAGTCTTGAGAGTTGTGGGAACGGGGCTATTGAACTCGGTGAGGATGGGGAAGCATGCCATGTGAACCTGTTAAAGGAGTTTGTGAGGCAACCACCTGAGCAGCCTACTGTCCCTGTGTTGGTCTGCAGCGGCCAAGGTGGAAAAGGAGAGGGGGGCAGTGGGGCACAGGTGGAGGAAAGTTGGGATTGTCATGTCTCGGCGGAGCAGTGGGCGGGGGACACGAGTCAGGTGGCTGTGGAAGCGCTTGAGCACCTGCCTGAGCAGCAGCGTGCAGCGATCCAGCCCCTGCTCGGTTCATACCCCACTGTTTGTGCCGAGCACCCAGGCCTCACAACTCATGCGGTGCACGATGTTCCGCTGGCAGGTCACTTGGGTGTGAGTAAACCGTTGGCCTCGTTGTTGAAGCTGTTCAAGGTGGGCGACGAGGCTTTGGCATGGTTGTCAGGTCAGGGTCGACCCATGGCTGCTAAGGGTGGTGGTCAGTATCAGGACATTAAGCAGATTGGTGAGGTTGGCTGTGGAGTGGATGCGCCCGGTCGTCGCATAGCCTCCCAATGCTGCTTTAGAAAAATGCAACAGCCCTACCATAGACCGACTGTATCTGGCCGTGGCGCTGAAGGCGGTGAAGCTGCGCCGGCAGGTGTAGTCGCAAGGAATGTGGGGGTGCGCATGTACGGTATCGGCGGGGAGGCCTTAGCCCTTATGAACTATGGGAGTGACTGCACAGGTGGTACAGATTGTCCCCCTCATGACCTGGCTGTTTTAGGGACAGAGGTGGAGAAGGAGGGAGACTATAGTTTAGAAACTGCGGTCCCAGCTGGGTTGTGGGAGGGCACTGAGCATGTTGTTCTTCGAGATAAGTTGCAACCTCTTGTTCCGAAGCGTCAAGAGAAGTTGTTTACTAGGCTGTGGTAGTGCGTCCGCATGTTTGTTGATTCTCCAGGCCTGATGTACGGGGTAGAATCCGACATGGAGGCTGGAGACAGTGCAAGGCTCAAATTGGCTCCCTACCGTATAAATCCTGCTCGACAGCCTGTCGTGAAAGCAGAGCTGGACTACATGTTGAAAAAGGGTCTGAGGGATAAGGGATATCGTGAGTGGTCGTTGCCAGTAACTTTGCAACCTGAGTTAAGTGGCAAGATCCGTGTTTGTGTTGATTGCAAGAGTGTTGGTGCATTATCCCTGACAGACGCCTATACCTTATCTAGAGTTGACGACCCCATAGACCGCATCGGGGCTGCCTCGTTTATCACTAAGGTAGAAATAGTGAAAGGTTATTGGCAGGTCCCGTTGCCGGAGAGAGCGAAGGGAAGTACCAGTCTTGTGATGGACTGGGCAGTTTATCAGTGTCAGGTGTTGTTTTGCTGCCGGAACACAAGTTGGATGTGTGGCATGTTAAGGGCACTGATAATGGTCTGGCTGATTGTTTGTCACGGGAGGGTATGTCTTAAGGAGCACCCTCGCCGTTCAGTCAGTGTTTGTTTGAGAGTGGAGAAAAATTAGGCTTGCCCCTGTAGTGCAAAGCCGCCAAAAACACTATTAAAAAATAATACAAAAACCTCACAAAAAAAAACATTTCTTTTGATAGTATATAAGTGCAGTATGTTACAGCAAGAATCTAAGACATTCTGAGTTTTTGTCTTAGTAGGCTAGGCTTGTTGAAGCTTGCTCGTTGAACGTAATATTGTTAAGTGATACTATTATTTTGGGGAAGTGTTGTGTAGATTTTTTTTATATAATGAAGTGTTTTATGTTTGTGATTGTGCCTTGTTTTCACAACTTGGGGGAGTTGCTGGGTGATGCGGGGTTGGTGGGCATTTTGTCTGGTCAGATGTGGCGTTTACCTGAGGTTAAAACGTCCCACATCTTGGGCGGGGTGTTACGCTGGCCAGCTTGCCAGAATGTGCTCGTACTCGCTAGCGCTCGCCAGGGCAGTGAAATGGGCTATGATAATCGTAGAAAGATGTTCTTTCTTTCTCAGTATTCATGTTGTCACAGACAGATCAGTGTTGTCTTTATTCTTGTCTGTGACACTTGGAAGTATTTTATATCATTAATAGAGTATAAGATATGTAGGGTGAATTGTAAGGAGAGAGAGAACGAAGGAGACAGCGAGGTGGTAGTATGTGCGTGTGCCTTCCTCGCTTGGGCGGAGGTTCCCACGCTCGTCATTGGCCGGCGGGCTGGCGCGTCATATGACGCCTGCTTTTCATGACGTAGTCGTCTGTGATTGGGGGCCGCTGTCTCAGTTTGGTGCTGGGGGGCTCCTACCCGCATGTCTACTTAGAGCTTGGCATGGTGTGCTTGGTCCTAGACGTCCCTTGCAATCTGTCCCCAATCTAACCCCCTGTACTACTGTTTCTCTCTCTGAACTTCTTCTTTTCCAATACTTCTTATCTTTATTCAATTACTTATCCTTTCTGGTTCTGAATACGACTTCCATAGTCGGCCAGTCGTATTACCAGCACCAGTTCTCACATATATGTTTTGCACTAGCTTTAGGGATTATTAGTCATAGTCACATGGAGTCATATTATCATTGGGTGCTTCTAATTATTGAGTTGTTCTTTGTTACTATTTAATGCTAGACAGTGGAGGGTATCTTTGGTCGTTGTCTGAGTTATGTATATGGCGATTCAAAGCCTGTACGACATCGACGGAGCTAGATAGCCTGTAACCCTTGTGCATATTTTTCCTTTGCGAGTGTAGCAGTATACAAGCGAAGGGCTTTTGCCTACTCTTGCTTGTATGAGTGCTACCTCATTTTTGTTGACCTTTGTGGAGTGCCAGGGCAAGACCAGATACTTGAGGTCTGGACTTACCAAGAGAGCCTCCTAGTCACTTAACGTAACATAAGGGAAATCTGTTCAAGGGGAGACAGTAGGCTACGAGCATGCTTGCGCTCTGCCTAGCCTCCTTGTACCTTTTATGCCGCTGCTAGACTTTATTAGTAATAAAGACAGCATTGTGTTTATTAACTTTAACTGCGTATGCTTTAGGAATTATTCACATATTATTTTAGCCTAGGTTGATGCATGGTGCACAACCCAGTATGGCTGTTACTTTGGCTAAGGAAGTATTGAGTGGCTATTATTAGTGCTGTCACAGAGTTGTTGCACTCCCTTGTTTTATATATATGTATCCTACTTGTTGGTGTATTTAAGATACACGCTTTGGTGTCCTGCCCCTGCATTATTTCTGTTCTATATTTGACGAGCATCTTAGAGCATCAGATGTTTTCAGAAGATTCCATCTCTGTTTGCTGTAGGACTGACTTCCAGTGTTTTCATAGAGCATTGAAGAGTTTAGTGTTGAGTACAGACTCACACTAAAGTTAACGTAAGCATATACTCCTTTATTAAATCTTGTTATAGTTTATTTAAGCATTGTTATTACTTGAGAGCATTTTATTAACGTAAAGTACTCCTGTTGTGAGTAGGCTTTGCCGTCACCGGAAAGCCTTTGTAGAAGTGCACTAAAACCCAGTTAATTGATACCCCGTTATCCAGTAGATTAACTCTGGAGGGTTTAAGTGTTTTGTTCACCGGCGTAATAGTTCGAGGGTTTGGAATTAGCGTACCGTTGTTGCAGATATAGCCTATCTCCTAGTCCAATATTAAGTGCCCTTGTTTATTTCGTAGTGCCGGTCGTAACACAAAACACAGTCAAGTGACGAAAGCCAAGGAAACGACGATCATACGATGGGATAGGCTAGGCCTAGGCTATGCTAAATATGATATGTTTTCAAATAAAGTCTATGTGGTAAGTAATATCCTCATAATATGTATTTTTATATATTTGCAATGTATATTTATTGGATGTAGGCTTATTTAAGGGGAGAAATGGGTACTTGGACAAATCTGGGGTTCGAAAAGTTGTGACCTGGGAACTAACTTATTTTTCCCCATTATCGCAATTCTCGTTATAGCTGCACTAATTAGGCACCAATTAGGCGCGATAACAGAGGGTTGAGTGTATGTGTGTACAAACAAAGCAAATAAATGACGGAAATCACGAAAAATTGGGCCGTCACTGATGAAATGTCGACCATATTCTTTTTTCCTCTTAAGGTTAGTTAATCCAATTTTGCGAATTCCAGTTTTGCGGCCCGCAATGTCGACCAATTTCTCGCAAAATTGGAGTACATACTGTACTGTACTGTCCCTGAAAACATAATAAGGTTCGGATTTGTCATTAACCCTTCCAGCCCGGGTGTCATTTTAAAATGACACCACGAAAGAAGGGCAGGTGCCCGGGTGTCCTTTTAAAATCCCTGTGCTTGAAAGCGTGCTTCAAAATTCGCGCGGCCAAATTTTGCATTGCAGGGGCGACCGCAGGGCCACCAAGCCTCAACTACTAGCGTTATCAGTTCGTACGTGGCCGCCATAGAGTGTTATATTGAAAAAATTATTTCCGACGTGTCCAATTCGCTGCAACCTCCCGCGAGCCCCACTGCTACCCCGCTCGCAACTTCGACGCCTGTTGCAACCGAGAAGAAAGCTCAACGAAAGAAAGTTAAGCGTTTGTTGAGTGATAGCGCTATACAGCGAGAACTTTTTGATAGTGAAGAGAGCAGTGGCGAAAGCTTGGTGGACAAAGAACAATTTATAAGTGCAAGCGAAGATGACGATTTTGTTGGCTTTGGAGACAACGATAATGTGGATTTATTTGAAGGGGGAGACAGTAGTGATGATCCTGATGTGGAAGTGTTTCAGGAAGGTGCCATTGAACTTCCAAGTGTGCTAGAACCTAGGCCTACCCCCTCGCCATCTTTGCTAGGTCAGCCTAGGCCTAGCCCTAGTAGCCCAGGACCTTCCCCTTTGCCTGCCCGTACGCCCTTGAAAGTGGGCAAATATTTTTATACACAATCATTGGTGAAAAGTGCAGCTAAAAAAGCACGCAGGGCAGCCGCAGAAAAGGATAGGGAAGCTGAAGACAGTGATAGTGACGCCGACCCTGGTCTAGCAACCACCCGCATTCCATTGTCCCGACGCCTTGACCCGAGACGCCGCGTGGGTCACCCACAGCCCTCGGCTTCATCTGTCCTTCAGGATGACCAAAGGGCCTCTTCAAGTGTTATTAGTAGTGTGCCACAGCCCTCAACACACCGCAGAGCATTATTTGCTGCGGAGAAGCCCTCGGCTCGCCGCAAAAGGAGCCCAACTCCCGAGGCCGAGGCTCCCATTGTTGAAGCTCCCGCAGCCTCCCGCACCCCACACCGCCGACGCCCGGTCACTTATTCACCCGAATTGTCTCCTGAAGAGGATGCTGACGACCCCAACATTGCCCCAGATGACCTGACGTCGCCTGAGGAGGAAGAGGAAGTCCCGACAAGACGAGCGAGAGGGCGAGGTCGTGGACGTGGTCAGTCTGCCGCTGCCGCTGCCCCTGGGCGTGGGCGTGCAGGGCGTCCGCGTGGCCAAGGGCGTGTGCCAGGGTGTCCAGGGCGTGTGCCTGCTGCACCTGCACGTGCTCGAGCATCAGCATCCGACCTGTTTGTGTGGACAGATGGGGCTGATTTTGAGCCAGATTGTCCTGCCTTTGACGAGGTACAGATGGGTTCCGGGGTGTCACCAACATTTCCCTGTGGCCCAGCTGCTACCCCCAGTGAAATTTGATGTGGCTTCTATGACAATGAAGTCATGGAATACCTCGTCGAGGAGACCAACAACCATCATGAGATCTGTGCCAACTTTCTTGGGAGGAAGACCAGTGCCAAGATGGTGGCATGGAGAGCTGTCACTGTGGCAGAACTATATGTGTTCTTGGCACTCACAATGCTGATGACACATATCAGGAAGCACGCTCTGGCAGACTACTGGATCACTGGCGACATCATAACGACTCCAGCATTTGGCAAGTACATGTCCAGGGACAGGTACTTCGACATCCTCTCGTATCTCCACCTGACAAGCAACATGGCAGTCCACCTTCCCGACTCATTATGGAAGATCAGGAAGCTGTATGACATGATACGTCATTGGTTCACCACCTACCTGATTCCTTTCCAGAAGATGTGCCTCGACGAGTCTCTGGTCCTGTTCCGTGGTAGGCTGCACTTCCGACAGTATATCCCGTCCAAGAGACACCGCTTCGGCATCAAGCTCTTCGTCCTCTGCGACTGTTTGACGGGGTATGTGCTGGGGTATGTGCTGGACTTTGTGGTCTACAGCGGCAAGGGTGGAGAAATTGTGACTGACCCCCTCATTGGTTTTGGTGGCGCTGTAGTGAAGAAGGTGATGGAGAGGCACTTCAATCAAAACCACATCCTCTACACAGATAATTACTACACGTCGCCTATCCTGACCAAGTACCTCCATGACCGCAAGACCGGAACTGTCGGCACAGTCAAGAGCAAGAGGAAGGGCATGCCAGGCTACCCAACCAAGACGAAGAAGGCGGACATCTTCCACAAGAAGAGTGGCCCCATCCTCTCCATCCACTGGCATGACCAGCGGAAGGTCAACCTCCTCACCACATGCCACAAGGCCGAGATGGTCGCCACAGGGAAGGTGGACCGAAGAACCAAGAACCCCGTCCAGAAACCAGCTGCTGTCCTGGATTACAACCTCAACATGCGCCTCGTTGACAAGTCCGACATGCAGATGGGCTTCATCGACTGCCTGCGAACATCTTGCAGGTGGTACAAGAAGTTTATCCTGCATACGGTAGATATGTCGGTCCTCAATGCTTACAACATCTACCGTCTGAGGACTCCAGGAGCCAAGAAGTACAAGTCCCTGCAGAAGTTCCACAAACAGGTGATACTTGAGCTCCTGGCTAAACATGCGGGTACACCAGGGAGGCCACTACAAGGACCAGGCCAGCTGGACAGAACGGGGTGTGCTGAATTTTTCAGGAAGCACCAGCTCAACGCCCTTCCTTTCAAAGCACCAGGTAGTAAAAGCAGATTCCAGAAGAGGTGCCATGTGTGCAGCCACACAACAAGAAGACCCCGCAAAGTGACAAAAACCACTTGGGAATGCCTCGAGTGTCAAGTTGGACTGTGTGCTGGCACCTGCTTCAACGACTTCCACCCACACTCTAATAAACTTTTGAAGTGGAAGTGACAACAGTGAAAGTGACACTCAAATGTAGGCTACGAATAATAATATAACTAAGTATAAGTGAAAAGGACACATATAAGTAATAATAAGTACCTTCAATAACAATATGAACACTGGTGATGGGCTGGTCTATCAGAGTGAGAGCTGAGCGTTCTCTGCCATACCCATAGCTTACTCTGACTGTTCCTTTTACTTATATATCTTCTAGATCTCAAGTGACGGCGTCTTTACCGTGGATTGACCTCCCTACTGCCAACCTAGAAGTTGGCAGATTGGGAGCCAAAGTGTCACATTTTTCCCTTGCCCCTCAACTTTCCCTTCATAATTGCTGAGGGGCACAGGGCCTTGGGTGGGGTTTTGGTTTCCCGGGCATTTCCGCGCCCTCCTCAGCTCCCTGCCTTGGAGTGGCTTCGGTCACCCGGGCTTTGCTAGTGGTAAGCAGGGAGGGTTTTGTGGGGGCGCTCGTTTATGGCCTTGGCCTTGCTCGAGACCTTGGGGCTGTTCGGCCCGACAGCCTGGGAAAAACAACAACAACAACAATATGAACAAGTGAAAGTGACACTAAAATATATATTTCTAACAATAAATAAGTGAAAATGACACTCAATAAGCCTAGGCCAGTCAAAGTGACAGTATAATAATAATAAAACTAAGTATAAGTGAAAGAGACACACACAAGTAATAATAAGTGCCTTCATAACAATATGAACAAGTGACAGTGACACTATATATATTATTAGCTTACCTATCAATACATAAAAGGGAAAATGACACTATCAATTATCAAAGTCCAGTGAAAGTGACACCATAATCATAATAATAATAATAAAACTAAGTAATAAGTGACAGAGACACAAATAAGTTCATGTAAATAACTTTATTGAGTGAAAATAACATAATAACTATAATAAATGACATAATAACCAATAAAACACTATCAAATCGCTTCCCGGAATAATTGCGGGTGGAGCGACGAGTGCATCTGGGCGTCGTAGCCGGGGCCGCGGTTGAGTGTTCGGACACGCCGAGGTAAATGCGCGGCAAAAGTTACCTCCACTTCCATCACCATCCCTCCGGAACCAGTTGAGCTAGAGAGCTCTACTCAACGCCATTCTACGCAGCAAGGTAAGGCGCCCATTTCTATATATGTTTGATTAATGTAGGTAATATATTAAGCAAGATTAGCCTTAGTTTACTTTTGTTGATATTCGGCCAGATCGCCCGGATACGAGCTCCGTCCTTTGGAGAGCCAACCCGGGCCAGGAGGGTTAATATGATAAATTTCATATGTAAAAAATAAAATAAAATAAAAAATAAAATAAAAAAATTTATCTCAATTTTCTCTGACGCGGACTTTCCTCTTCTAATTCGGAATTTTCCCTCTCTTAAGTCGGAATTCGGACATCTCGGAAAATCGGGCTTCTCGGAAGTGGTCTCCCCCCAATTAGTCCGAGTTAGCGAGGGTTTACTGTATATATAATATATATATACAGTACAGCTGGGTCCCCGATTGTGCTAGAATTTGGTGGATGAACGAGGTCGCACAGATCGAAATCGTACAAATCGAAACATGTATCTTATGGGAAATAATTAATTTGGTGGATGGACGTTCCCGAGTTTAGGGATTCAACTTTATATTACCTATCAAAAACAACACTTAACTGACACATATTCATAACAATACATAATATAAATAAAAGTAAGCAATAATTAAACAATAATAAGTCATTGTTTACTCACATTAAGTAAGGGCTAGGGTGGCTCAGCCGCTCAATATACACTCGAACCTCCATTCAACGGACTCCGATTCTCCGGATATCGGCAATTACGGTCAAAAAACGTAGTCGGACAATGGACCCAGCAACGGACAAAGTCCGTTGCTCGAAAAAAGTTGGAGCAAAGTCCGTTGCTCTATCTATTTATCTCTCTAATGCACCTACCTAAATCCCTTATACATTAACATAACTATGTCTTATTTGGACTTTTTGTAATCTTGGAATCATTTCTAATATGATGGAATTGAAAAATATAATATCCTTCCAGCACATAGATAAATAATAAATAAGATAGTCAACAAAATATTTCAACTCTCCCCTCCGTGCCAGCAGAGACGGAAGATTTACGTTTGATAGATTTTTTGTTTTGTTTTTTTCCCTCGATATACACACTCTTTCTATTTATCTCTCTCTAATTCATCTACCTAAATCCCTTATACATTAACATAACTATGTCTTATTTGGACTTTTTGTAATCTTTGAATAATTTCTAATGGGATGGAATTGAAAAATATAATATCCTTCTAGCACATAGATAAACAATAAATAAGATTGTAAAAAAAAATAGTTCAACCCTCCCCTCCGTCTAGGCGCCGAGCTTCCCAGACGGGAGATTTACGTTTGATAGATTTTATTTTTTTTTGTTTCCACGGTATACACAAAATGATGGGGAAATATTATAACATGTTTTTAATTGACATTTGTGTCGTTTTTGCTGATTATGAGTTGGTGGGAAAAAAAAATCTTTAATTCTATCATATCGGAAATGATTCACAGATTATATGGAGACCAAATAATATACATTTTTAAGTGTGTTCAATAGTTTTGCATTATCAATAGGGTGTAGCACAAGGGATTACCAGGATTTATTTCAGGTACAGTAAAAAAAAAGGATGCATTACAGTTAAATGTCACGATCCGGACACCTGTACTCAACACCGGATTTTTCTAAAGGAATTTCCGGATTACATCCGAACTGGACAGTATTTAGCAGCAACGGACATTTAGCAGGAACGGACAGGTGCTTGCACGCATTTGTCCGTTGAATGGAGGTTGGAGTGTATACAAATTCCTCACGGAGCTATGCATGCACCCACCTGGTACCCAAGCGGCGCAGAAGCTGGCTGTGATGTCACTGTGCATGACGTATTACGCACAGCTGAGAAGAAACTCGTACATTTGGGTTTCTCCACGAATTTGCTTACCTTTATTTCGGCGCTCGCACACTTTGAACGATATTCGCACAGTTTGGAATTATTAAATTAATATTTTGGTAGCTCGTACAGATCGCGAAACGCACAAATCGAACACGCATAGATGGGGACCCTACTGTATACAGTATACAGTATATATATATACAGTAAAAGTCCGTTAATCCGACGACCGATGATTCGAATCTCCCAATAGTCCGAATTTTTCAATTTGAGGCCAAATCCGAATTCACCCGATGGTCCGAATTTCAAGAAGTCCCAAAGTCCCCTTTTTGAGGCATTAGGCCACTCAAATGACACATAATGGAGCACACACATATCATATGTTCATGAATTCACTTTAAAAGTTTACCATTGTCATTGTAGCCTATTACCTACTTCAAAACATTCAGATTAATGGTCAAAGGAAGCTACTGATATAAACGTAAACACCTTCTTCTTCTTCTTCTTCCACATCGTCTGCTAGAGAGTTTGTTTTGCTCTTGAACGCATCCTTGGGACGCTCCGATGCGCTACTGGCTTGCACCGCATTTTCTGGAAGCGCATTCAGTCTTGAGCTGGAAAACGCACCTTTGGATGTATTAGTCTTGAGCTTGAAAACGCACCTTTGGACGTTCCGATACGCTACTATTTATAGTTCAGTGATCGGAGCGTCCCAAGGGTGCTTTCAAGACAACAAGACAAGGGTGCTTTCAATACAATATAATATAACAGAGCACGTCACAAAAGGAAAATTACAAGAACCTCTCAGGGAAGTGCCGTTGTTAAGGCATTACTTCCCGAACCACATCTGATCTTCAAGAGCAAGACAAACTCGCTAGTAGACGAAGAAGAAGAAGACGTTTATATCAGCAGATTCCTTTGACCATTAATCTGAATGTTTTGAAGTAGGTAATAGGCTACAATGACAATGGTAAACTTTTGAAGTGATTTCATGAACATATGATATGTGTGTGTGCACCATTGTGTCATTTGGGTGGCCTAATGTCTCAATGTTTTCGTCATACACAGGTTCATAGGGGTAAAGTCCGATAATCCGAAAAATCCACTAATCCGAACGAGGGCCGGTCCGCTGCCCTTCGGATTAACGGAAGTTTACTGTATATATATATATATATATATATATATATATATATATATATATATATATATATATATATATATATCCAGCGGCAGTGCTCATTATCTTGCGATGGGTGAAGAGTACAAGTCTCTAGACCAAGTGGTTCAGTTTTTATTGTGAAAATAAGTAGGTCAGTTATGGCCGCCGCAAGCCTTGAAACGAGTAAACTCCCGGTTTTCGTCATTTACCGATACTCATATCTGCAAATAAATGGCTTAACTTAGTTTACTGTACATACATACCAGAGGCAATAATCAGTGTTGTCTTGCGATGGGTGAAGACTAGAACACATTTGTACTCCTTTGTACATTGAGCGGTTATTGTGTGAAGTGGGAAATAAGACCGGCTGTTGTTGTTGTTGTTGTTGTTGTTCCCCAAGCTGCCTGGCCGAACAGCCCCAAGGCCCCGAGGAAGACCAAGGCCATAACCGAGCGCCCCCACAGAACCCTCCCAGCCGACCACAATAAAGCATGGGTGACCGAAGCCACTCCATGGCGGGGAGCTGAGGAGGGCGACAGAAATACCCGGGAAACCAAAGCAGGGCCCTATGCCCCTCAGCAATTATGAAGAGAAAGCTGAGGGGCAAAGGAAAAAATGTGACGCTTTGGCTTCCAATCTTGGTAGATTGGGAGGTCAATCCACGGAAGAGACGCCGTCACTTGAGATCTAGAAAATATATAAGTAAAAGGAACAGTCAGAGTAAGCTATGGGTATGGCAGAGATCGCTCAGTTCTCACTCTGATAGACCAGCCCATCACCACATGACTAGAACCCAATCCTCTCAGCATCAGCTAGGAAAGGCCCTAGAAAGCCGCCTTTGGCGGGGGGATAGCTCCCCTATTTCAACCCCTTTCGGGGTTGGGCACCCGCCCTTCGACCGGCTGTTTTGTTGTGATACTGAGAAATGTTTGAATGCGGCGAAGTAGTAGCTGCGGCCACGGCTACGGTCTATTTACATTCCTTCAACAATTGATTATTGATTGCATTATGTATTTTGTAATAATATTGATTATATTCTATCTATCTATTGCCTGACGCCGTGATCCCCTAAGGGGTGGCCATGAACAAAACGCCCCCATGCACCTCTGTCCCCAGTCAGTCGATGCCCCTCCTCCCAACCAGCACCGCCTTCATCCATATACAGGTACTCCTCACTCCATCCTTCCACCTCGCTCTCGTACACCCTCTTAGTCATTCTCTCTCTTCCCATACGTTACATATGGCCGAACCATCTCAAGGTGTTCCTTTTCACACTTTCCAGCACATCTACCTCCACACCACATCTCCCTCTTACTGATTATATTGATTACTGATAAATTTCACCATTGTAACCATTCCTAAGTCACTGTCGTCTGCTTTCATGCATCATTTGGGACTCAGGATCAGCAAGTACAAGCTTTTGTTAAGCCAGCATGCAAGCAGGATTCACATGACTGGCTGGCTATGTGTTCTTGTTCTTGTTGGTTATACGGACCACCAGCTAAGACAACCAAACTTTCTCTAATGCAGTTTTAAGCCATGAAATAAGGCTAGGGAGCTATGTATACCACCCGTGTGTCATGGAGAAAGCTCGATATGGAGCTAAGTAGACCAACCGGGCGAGAAGGGATAAGCTATTGCCACAATTTAAATTACATGGCATTACACTTACCCAAAAATATGTGGATACACATGATTTACCTTAATTACAGAACCAACATAGTTCTGTCCTATGATAACATCAGCAATGCCAGACAGATTAACGTCAAGTCCTCGGAAACCTTGTTGCAGTAGTCTCTTTATTCCATGGAAGTCCCCATCGTTGGCAGGAAAACCCTCAAAATCAACATTTATCTGAAAATTAGATTTACAACATTAGGGTGAGTTCACTTTAACAGGGTTAACAAAAACCTAATTATGTGTATTTAATAACTTGATTTGATCAATTAGGCTATGCTTCTTGTTCTTGTTATTGCTAATGGCACTACCGGACTTATCGTCCAGGATCCCACTGCTAAGCTGTTAGACCATGAGGATTATTAACCCTTTACTGTTCTAAATAGATGATTATTTCAATAAGTCTGGATGATGGCCTCAGCCCTTCGTGGAACCTATGGTTGACTCTTATGTCTGAACATTGCCCCAATTCAAACCAACTTATTTTTTACATTATTATTATTATTATTATTATTATTATTATTATTATTATTTATTATTTATTTATTTATTTTTTTTTGCTTTGAAAATTGGTCTGAGCCTACTTATATTCTTATTGTTTTTTGTTGTATTTTGGCAAGGATGTACTGTACTGTAGTGTTAGGGCGTACCGCCCGCCTTGTTTACACTACGCGGAGCGGCGGACGCTCGCGTCTATTTTGACAGCCGTTGGATACAATAATATGTACTTATTGTCATCATATAACTTGCCAGAAGGGCAAATCTAAAGGAGAAACCGATGAGAGTTTTTTTTATGAGGGAGACTGGGTGTCGCAGTTGTTGATTCAGTTTAGAGCAGGGGCAGTTAATGCACAAGCGTGGAGATGGAATGGAGGGGTGAAAGAATGTGTAGAATGTTGGGTGGGGGAGAAAGAGTGGAAGAGACTTTAGAGCATGTGTTGGTGGAATGCGAGGCGTATGAGAGGGAGAGGGAGCATGTAGAAAGAAGGATGTGCGAGCGTATAGGGGAAGAGGAATGGCAGAGAGTAAAGACGAATGAGGATATGGGTATTGCGTACATTTTGGAGCTGGAGGAAGGGGACATAGAGAGGATGGAGTGCACTAATGAGTATCTGAAGAATATGGAGAGTGAGGATGAAAAACAAAAGAGAGAGAGAGGAGAGTGTAAGGGATGAGATATTCCTGCTAAGCTGTTTCTTTCATATTTATACTACTGCTTTATTATCTCCTTTTTTTTTTGCTATTTTGATATCTTTCTTCCTAGCTTTCCCTAAAAGGGAGGAAGCCGATACAAAGGCGTGGCTGGAGTAGGAATACTCGGCCGACCCCAGAAGAAGAAGAAGGCAAATAATCAAAAAAATTGCTGTCAAAATAGACGAGAACTTAACCGCGGCGATCGACCTATGTAAACATGACGACCGTACGCCTGGACACAACATCCTTCCACAATTTACCAAAAAGCTGTCCATGAGATACAATAATGGGTTGAGGGGGCTTTTCCCACCTCACCCTCCATGACTTATTATCATCATCATATACATTACCAGCAGGGGCAAATAACAGCTGGCCGTGGGATAATTTTGTAAAAAAAAAATATATATATATATATATATATATATATATATATATACAGTTGGTCCTCCAATAACACGGCCAATGTGTTCTGGTTACCGCCCGTGTTAGCAAGATCCGCATTACCGAACCCATATGTTTACATGTTAAAGGTACCTTGGTGTTCTGGGGATTTCCACAAAGTCCACTTTTTCTCCAGAGAAGCCTATGTTATAATAATAAATTAAATTATAATGGTTATTTTACATGTGCATTGGGTTGATTTGCCCATTGCAACTCTTACCTCTGAATAAATGAAGTGTTGCATCCCCCCCGGATCCATCGCCGTCACTGCGATGAAGTTGATGGTCTGGTAGCTCTCGCCACCAGCCATTCGTTGATAAGGCTGAGGCATTGTGACAATTCTACAAATTCCCGTACACCAGGAGTGTTCGGCTCTTCCTGGGGTTCGTCTTCTTCTCGATGTTCTTCCTCTGCCTGCTCTTCTGCTCTCCCTCTCCAGCTTCAGCATCAGATACACCCGACAGTAAATCGTCTGGTGGCTGAGGGTCGGAGTCGGAGTCACTCGACGCCACTTGTTCCTGTTGCTGTGCTCGTTGTCGAAAGAAATCTGTTATTCGTGTCTGCTGGCGTGCATTTATCCTGTCGTGAAACATGTCGAAGTACGGCTGGATGGAAGCAGTGAAGCTTGCTATTATCTGTGCTGAACGATCATGTTTGGGATCAAAGTTGTTCATGTGATGGCTGAGGCATTGTGACAATTCTACAAATTCCCGTACACCAGGAGTGTTCGGCTCTTCCTGGGGTTCGTCTTCTTCTCGATGTTCTTCCTCTGCCTGCTCTTCCTCTTCCAAATCCTGCATTAGGTCCTCGGCATCAGGCCCCTGTGGTGGCTGAATCAAACCTTGAATATCTTCTGGCCCCACTTCACCCATCCCAGGCACACGTCTGGCAACCTCGACTGCTCTCTTCACCACTGCCTCAAGCCTGACTGACTGATCAGGTAAATCCAGCTTGTGCCCAGGTAACCCCTCTAGAACATTCCTCCAGGCATGGTGGATTGTAGCTCTTGTCACATCAGCCCACGCTTCCACCATCGTATCCACTGCATTCTTAATATGAAACCTTTTCCAAAAGGCATGCACTGTCATAGCTGCTCCGTCGGCGGGTTCCTGTTGGTGTTGTGGTCGTTGTTGTTGTTGTGGTGGAGGCGCGTTTGGTGCCTGCTCATTCAGTGGTGGGGGAGAGTCTGGGGCAGACAGTTCTTCGAGTGGTGGGAGAGAGTCAGGGACTGATTCATCGTCTGACATCTGTAGCAGTTCTTCTTGGGTGTCAGTGGCAGTGTCGAGCATCAGGAAAGTCTTACCGGCATACGCACCCTTAAAGCATGCTATCACCTCCTGGTCCAGGGGCTGTAGGAGAGACGTAGTATTCGGGGGCATGAACATCACTTTTACGTTAGGGTGCCGATCAACCAACAATCGGGAATGTCCGGGTGCGTTGTCAAGCAATAACAATGCTTTAAAAGCAATATTTTGGCGGGCACAAAATGTTCCAAGTCCTTCACAAAATGATTATCGAACCATTCGAGGCTCAACGCTGACGACATCCAGGCCTTCTTGTTGCTCATCCAATGCACATTCAACTTGGCCATGTCCATATTGCGATAAGGCCTTGGCCGCTTTGCCTTATGGATGATTAGAGGCTTCATCTTGCAGGTGCCGGAAGCATTGCAAGTCAACAAGATGGTTACACGTTCTTTGGCCATTTTGTAGCCCCTTGCTGCCTTCTCCTTGCGAGAAATGTAAGACCTTTTAGGCATTTTCTTCCAGTTGACTCCCGACTCATCGCAGTTAAAAATCTGATCCAAGTTGTAGCCATCGGCCACAATAACCTCACGTAAGAAAGCAGGGTATTCGTTGGCTGCAGCATTGTCGGCGCATGCTGTCTCTCCTGTTATCCGAACACTTTTCATTTTGTTTCGTTTATTGAAGGACATCAACCACCCAGCAGATGCCTTAAAGGGTTTGGGGTTCTGCACATTGTTCATTCGAGCCACTGCTGCATAATATTTCTTGGCTTTTTCTCTGATCATCCGTCTGTCTGTCGGCACATGATTCTTGTTTTGCCTCGCCATATACCGCACCATTAGCTTCTCTGTCTTCTTTAGGATGACATTTCCCACTTTTATCGACGCCTGAGTACCCTCTGCAGGGTTTCCCTTCATAATGTTGTCAATCTTCTCCCTGTCGTTCCAAATGGTGCGAATTGTACTCTCGTTAACTTCATGTCGTCTTGCCAACTCAGCTTGTCTCTTCCCCTTCTCTAACTCCTTCACGATGTTATATTTCTGTACGTACGTAAAAATACGGCGCTTCTTGGGCGGCATGGCGGCGAGGTTAGGTCACAGAAAAAAAGGCACTTTGAGAACCACGGCCTGTGTTACAACCACGCGGTGGGGGGGGGGTCGGTACGTGAGGCGAACAATGGTGGAACTGGGGAAGGACGCTGGGGAGGGAATAACATACCCGGACGAGCCGCAAGTGACGTCACTGGACCAGGGAGGGAGACGGAACAGCCTCGCCCGGCCCAGGAGAGAGAAAACTGCCCAGCTGGACCCCGCGTTATTGTAAGTATTGACTGCGTTAGTAACATTTTGGATATTTGGGGTGTACCGCGTGCCACCAAATCTGCGTTTCTAAAACTCGCGTTACCGGAGGACCAACTGTATATATATATATATATACAGAGCTGGCGGAAAGTGTGCTTCAGATTACGAGAGTTAGTGAAAGGCTGATTGTTTTGAAGTTGAAAGTTGGTGAAAGAATTCTGAATGTGATATCTGCATATGCCCCACAGGCTGGTTTACAGAAAGAGATAAAAGAGGACTTCTGGAATGACACCGTCAATGTCATTTCAGGCCTCTCGGAGAACGAAATAACTATCGTGGGGGGGGGGGGGGGACCTCAATGGTCACGTGGGAGCATCTGCAGATGGATACGAGGGGGTACATGGAGGAATTGGTTACGGAAGGAGAAATCTAGAAGGCGAATATATTGGAGTCCTGCGTTGCACTCAACATGGTTGTGTGTAACACAAAGTTCAAGAAAAGACAGAGCCACCTGATCACATATAACTCTGGGGTCTCCAGCAGCCAGATAGATTACTTCTTGGTTAACAGGAAAGACTGGAAACTAGTTCGAGATGTAAAGGTCATCCCGAGCGAAGAATGTATCCCCCAGCATAAGCTACTTGTGTGCGACATGAGCTTATACAGAGATCCTAAGCGCAAGAAGATTTACATACCCAAAAGGAAAGTATGGCTGCTGAAGGACAAGGAAGTTAGGGATAGGTTTCATAATGAACTGGAGGAAATTAATAGAAATAAGGAAGCTAGGCCTAACGATGTAAATAGCCAATGGAACTTTCTTAAGCATAGCCTTATCGCTGCCACTGACAAAGTCTGTGGGAAAACAAAGGGTCACCCCAGGAATAAGACCTCTTGGTGGTGGAACGATGAGGTAGAACATGGTGTGAAAGAGAAAAGGAGATGCTTCAAAGCATGGAAGAAAGGAGGCAGCAGGGAGGAATACCAGGCAGCTAAACAAACTGCCAAAAGAGTTATTTACAATGCTAAAAATCGCATTAAGGACCTGGGCCGGTATTTATAAAAGATTTTAAAAATGTCCCTAAAAGTAATTTTAACTAAAAGAAAATCCTTAAAAGTTATTCGGAAAAAATTTAAAAGCAGCTTTTAGTGGAAGCGTTAAGAAAGCTGCCACAACCGCTATTTCGCTACATCTAGCAAGATTACAATTGATGAATAACGTTTAATAGGTAAGTATAGGCTTCTAATTGCATATACTAATTACTATAAAACATTAGGGTAATTATGCAATATTTTTGTTATTGTGAAATCTATTATATATTGCTAAATTGAAAGGGTAATATATGTACCATACCAAAACAATTGCATACTCCGGTGTGGCAGCATCTGAGATAGTTGCCAAATTCGCGAGTTTTCACAATTCGTAAAGTGGGGTAATTTCGGAAATTTTTCGAGTTGGTTTTTTACAATTTCTCCTGACTGTAAACACATTGTAGAGATTTAACTAGGTCAAGTGATGTGTAGTGATAATGCGCCGTGTGCCGTAATCCAGGAAGCCTCCTAAAATTATCCCCCATAATATCCTTATCCTTATCCTAAATGATGTCCGAAGTATTCTTGAAAAGTGGAAAACTTCAGACTTGTATGGTAAAAGCGTTTCCATTATATAATGACAATGGCTAATTACTTATTATCGCCAAAGTCCGAATTTATGACCGCAGTCCGAAATCACCCCAGTTTACGGCAATTTGCGAAAAATAGGGTGCAAATAGGCTACTTGTTCTCGGATGTTATGAAATAGGCCTATCTTGTGACAATCGAATATTATATCTTAGTCCTTCTACACTCCTTTAATTTGGTCTATTTGATAGTGTTCTTCCAACAAGTACAGTATAGGCGTTTGTCAACGAGGACGCTGGAACTGTCGAGGTTGTGGGCGGAGGAGGATTTACCCATCTAAAAATAGAGAGACCGACCGCGGCAAAAAATTTAGTCGGACATAATCAGTATGAATCGAAATGATTAAAGTAGGTTGATATATAAACCTACTTTAAACAATCACTGATATACTGTATATGGTGGTAGGTTACTTTCTAATATAGCTTATTCGTTGGAGAACACACAGTGGATCACCTTTGAGTAGTATGATGTGCGGGGTGGTATATGGATAGAATCAAGAGTTACCTAACATACTTCATTTGATAATATAGTTAAACTACAATCATGAGTTACTCATACAGTTACATTTTGACCGTTGCCAAATAATGTAGGGTAATACACACTTTCATCTCGGGGTTAGGAGCCTTGTTCCTCTAAGTTTCATTCGTGGTTTATATGGTATCTTTTGATTAACTCAGAGTCGCTATAGGCCTATTAATCCAATTAGTCTTTTTAACATGAAAATTCCTTGGCAGGGGGTGGCGGATTTGTTATTCAACCATCTTCATCGTCCTCTAAAAGTAACTTTTAAGAGCTAAAAGTCCCAAGGAGGGCTTTTAGTTTTCGCCGGGTTTAAAAGCTACTTTTAGCCGCTAAAAGTTTTTTTACCCAACTTTTATCTTTTAAAAGTGGCCGCCATCTTTAAAAGCTACTTTTAAGCCTAAAAGTACTTTATAAATACCGCCCCTGGTCCTCGAACAAGTGTGTAACACTGACAATCCCAATGGGATCTTCAACCTAGCTAGGCGAGTTAAAAATGACAGTAGGGATATTATAGGTGAACAGTGTGTTAGAGATGATAATGGGAAGATTGTGTATGCAGAAAATGAAATCAGAGAAGCATGGAAGGTACACTATGAACGATTGCTAAATGTAGAGTTTGAATGGGATAAGGAACAGCTTAGTATCGAAAAACCAATATCTGGGCCCCCTCCTTTGATAGCACCAGCTGTAGTGAGCGACGCAATCAATAAAATGAAGGACGGTAAAGCTCCAGGTTGCTCCGACATTGTCGCTGAGATGATAAAAGCCTCAGGGGAGATTGGTGTAAACTTAGTCACTGAGTTGATAAACACCATTATTAAAGATGAGAAAATCCCAGAGGATTGGCTCAAAAGTGTAATAGTAAATATATACAAAGGAAAAGGGGATGCGCTAGATAGAGGAAATTATAGGGGCCTGAAAATGCTTGACCAAATCATGAAGGTCTGTGAGAGAGTCCTTGAGGGTTTGATTAGGCAAAGCATCTCTATTGATGATATGCAGTTTGGTTTTATGCCAGGACGTGGTACAACCGATGCTATCTTCATAGTCAGGCAGATACAGGAAAGATACTTACTAAAAGGCAGGGATCTTTACTTTGTGTTTGTGGACCTGGAGAAGGCCTTTGATAGGGTACCTAGAGATGTTGTACAGTGGGCTATGAGGAAACTTGGTGTGGAAGAGTGGCTGGTGCGTGTGATAATGAAGATGTATGAGGATTCGCAAAGTTCGGTAAGGGTGAAGGGTGTACTGAGTGATGAGTTCGCAGTCCGTGTTGGAGTCCATCAGGGTTCAGTGTTAAGCCCCCTCCTCTTTATTATGGTCTTGGAGGCGCTGTCTAGAGTTTTTAGAGGCGGACTCCCGTTGGAACTGTTTTATGCAGACGATTTAGTCCTAATAGCTGACAGTATGCAGGATGCTGAGGCCAAATTCAGAGAGTGGAGAGAGGGCATGGCGAGTAAGGGTTTAAGAGTCAATATTAACAAAACCAAGGTTATGCATTGTAGTTTGAGACGAGGCAATGTGGAAAAGAGCGGTGCATACCCATGTGCAGTGTGTGGAAAGGGAGTGGGCGTTAACTCAATTCAATGTAGCATCTGTCGATGTTGGGTACACCATGGGAGTAAGCGCTGTAGTAGAATAAAGGGGCCGCTGCCGAAGGATAAGTCAGAAATAGAGAAATTTGAGTGCGTAGTGTGCAAAGGCGAGCTTGTGTTAAGTGATGATCCTGTGGCTGTGAATTTTGGAAATGAGTCTTTGGAGCTGGTGAACAAGTTTTGTTACCTAGGAGATACCATCTCTGCCGGTGATGGGGCCGAGGCTGCCACTGTTGCTAGAATTAGGTGTGGCTGGGGGAAGTTCAGAGAATTGATGCCAATCCTGACCATAAAAAGAATGCCTCTCCCCCTGAAGGGAAAGGTGTATGCCTCATGTGTTAGAAGTGCAATGACGTATGCCTCAGAAACATGGGCCGTTAAAGTAGAGGATGTCAACAGAATGGAGCGTAATGAGATGAAAATGGTGAGATGGATGTGTGGGGCCAGGCTACAGGATAGAATAACAAATGTTGAGCTGAGGAGACGTTTAGGTATAAAGAGTATTAGCGAGGTGATGCGTACAAGTAGACTGGGATGGTATGGACATGTGGAGAGAATGGATGAACAAAATTGGGTGAAAAAATGCAGGTCTGTGATTGTGGAGGAAGCTGCACCAAGGGGTGGACCGAGGAAGACCTGGGATCGGACTATACGCGCCGATCTCAAATCCAAGAACTTGACAAGTGAAGCAGCCCTTAACAGGGTTACCTGGAACGCCGCCATTAGGACAAGAGACTGAAACTGCACTTATGTGTGGAACACTCAGTCTTAAAATTTTATGTATGTACTGTATGTATGTACAGTAAAAGTCCGTTAATCCGACGACCGATGATTCGAATCTCCCAATAGTCCGAATTTTTCAATTTGAGGCCAAATCCGAATTCACCCGATGGTCCGAATTTCAAGAAGTCCCAAAGTCCCCTTTTTGAGGCATTAGGCCACTCAAATGACACATAATGGAGCACACACATATCATATGTTCATGAATTCACTTTAAAAGTTTACCATTGTCATTGTAGCCTATTATCTACTTCAAAACATTCAGATTAATGGTCAAAGGAAGCTACTGATATAATCGTAAACACCTTCGTCTTCTTCTTCTTCCACATCGTCTGCTAGAGAGTTTGTTTTGCTCTTGAACGCATCCTTGGGACGCTCCGATGCGCTACTGGCTTGCACCGCATTTTCTGCAAGCGCATTCAGTCTTGAGCTTGAAAACGCACCTTTCAAGAAGTCCCAAAGTTCCCTTTTTGAGGCATTAGGCCACTCAAATGACACATAATGGAGCACACACATATCATATGTTCATGAATTCACTTTAAAGGTTTCACATTGCCATTGTAGCCTATTATCTACCTCGACACATTCAGATTAATGGTCAAAGGAAGCTACTGATATAATCGTAAACACCTTCGTCTTCTTCTTCTTCCACATCGTCTGCTAGAGAGTTTGTTTTGCTCTTGAACGCATCCTTGGGACGCTCCGATGCGCTACTGGCTTGCACCGCATTTTCTGCAAGCGCATTCAGTCTTGAGCTTGAAAATGCACCTTTGGACGTATTAGTCTTGAGCTTGAAAACGCACCTTTGGATGTTCCGATACGCTACTATTTATAGTTCAGTGATCGGAGCATCCCAAGGGTGCTTTCAAGACAACAAGACAAGGGTGCTTTCAATACAATATAATATAACAGAGCACGTCACAAAAGGAAAATCACAAAAGGAAAATTACAAGAACCTCTCAGGGAAGTGCCGTTGTTAAGGCATTACTTCCCGAACCACATCTGATCTTCAAGAGCAAGACAAACTCGCTAGTAGATGGAAGAAGAAGAAGACGTTTATATCAGCAGATTCCTTTGACCATTAATCTGAATGTTTTGAAGTAGTTAATAGGCTACAATGACAATGGTAAACTTTTGAAGTGATTTCATGAACATATGATATGTGTGTGTGCACCATTGTGTCATTTGGGTGGCCTAATGTCTCAATGTTTTCGTCATACACAGGTTCATAGGGGTAAAGTCCGATAATCCGAAAAATCCACTAATCCGAACGAGAGCCGGTCCGCTGCCCTTCGGATTAACGGAAGTTTACTGTATGTACAGTATATATATACTGTATATATATAAATATGTATACAGGGTGATTCAGTAACCCTTTTCATAAATTTAATGGCAAATTCGGGAGACAAAAATAAGACTAATTTACTCTATGACCCTTAGGGTGAGTCTTTGATATGATGGAGATATTACACCTTTAAAGTTATCGATAGATAGAAGAAAAAAATCTAAGGAGTGAGAATGAAAATGTCGTTGCTAACTGGCAGGGTAGTGTAACCAAGGCTTGGTATCAAAATGGCTGCATACGGTAGCTGGATGCAGTTCGTTTCCCAATTTACAAAGGTACATTACTACTGTATTTGTATTATCATCATCATTATTATTAATAATCATTGTATTAGTAGTAGTAGTAGCAAGGGGAGAAGCAGGCGGCGGAGGATAAGTAAGAGGAGGAGGAGTAAGTGGTGGAAGAGGGGTAAGTGGAGGAGGAGGGATCTTCCTGCCGACTTTGAGCTTTGATACTCTGCTAGCCTTAATGAATCTTGAATTAATCTGTACATGAATCTAAAGATTGTTTCTTTGCTTACACGTGGTATGTAAATGGTTGCATATGGTAGCAGTTGTCTCAATGCTCAAAAGAACATTAGCATTTTATCACCATCATCATAATTAATACTCTATTCATCGTAGCTGTAGTAGTAGTAGTAGTAATATTCGTAGTTGTATTATTATTATTATTAGGTAAATTTATGTCATTAGCATGTTATCGTTAATTATTTATACAGTACAGGTATTGCGAAATTTATTGTTATTATTATTGATTGGTGCTGTTGATGGTTTGAACAGTAATTTTTTCATCTATCTATCTATCTATTGCCTGACGCCGTGATCCCCGAAGGGGTGGCCACAAACGAACCGCCCCCATGCACCTCTGTCCCCAGTCAGTCGACGCCCCTCCCCCCAACCAGCACCGCCTTCGTTCATGTAGTTCCTCACTCCATCCTTCCACCTCATATTCGGTCTACCTCTCCCCCTCTGTCCCTCCACCTCGCTCTCGTACACCCTCTTAGTCATTCTCTCGCTTTCCATACGTTCCATATGGCCGAACCATCTCAAGTTGTTCCTTTTCACACTTTCCAGCACATCTACCTCCACACCACACCTCCTTCTTACTTCCTCATTAGTCTGTCTATCCCTCCATGTAACTCCGCACGCACTCCTTAAGTAATTCATTTCCACTGCTCTCACTCTTGGTCTGAGTCTCTCAACCAACGTCCATGCTTCGCTTCCGTAAGTCAGTGTCGGGATTACCACACTGTCATGCAAGGACTTCTTCACTTCCATACTGACCACCCTATTTCTTGTTACTGCTTTTAGCGTTCCTACAACCCTCTTCCCCTGTTGTACCCTCTCCCGCACCTCTTCATCCATAGTCCCATCTTTACTCAACACATCTTTTCATGTGGTGCTTTAAAGCTTCTCATTATGTTGGTTTTTGTTCACTTATCCCTCCTCCGCCTGCTTCTCCCCTTACAACAACTACTACTATTATGAATAATGTACGTATAATAATGATGATGATGATAGTACAAATAGTAATGTACCTTTGTAAATTGGGAAACGAACTACATCCAGCTACCGTGTGCAGCCATTTTGATACCAAGTCTTGGTTACGCTACCCTGCCAGTTAGCAACGACATTTTCATTCTCACTCCTTAGATTTTTTTCTTTTCTATCTATCGATAACTTTAACCCTCTCACCACGGAAGGGCTCTTGAACGCCCATAAAAAAGCATATAACAGGTACCCGGAAGGCCTCTTGAACGCCCAGTGGTTGAAAGCCTGTGAGCTTCGTGTGCGAGGCGTCGGTCCGACGCATGTAAACAACAGCCGGCTGGACCGACGCCCCGCATCTCCGGCCACAAGAAGGAGAGCGTCGCTTGTTCGTGTGTGCCTGTATGTTGTTAAGTATCGAAAAGTGGTGTAAAGTGGCTGTTTTGGCCATAAAGTTATCTCCAATGAAATCATCATCACAGCTCAACCAGTTGACTTAGAGAGCTCTACTTAATGCCATTCTACAGGTAAATAACACAGCTACGCTTGGGGATGCGCGGGAATGCAGGAAGCAGTCTGATTAACGAATATACGGTAGCGTAGCCTAGAAGTTTTTCGGCCAAAACACCCGGGTTTCGAGGAATATATATATAATACATAGCCGGGGCTGGAGGGTTAAAGGTGTAATATCTCCATCATATCAAAGACTCACCCTAAGGGTCATAGAGTAAATTAGTCTTATTTTTGTCTCCCGAATTTGCCATTAAATTTATGAAAAGGGTTGTTGTTGTTGTTGTTCCCCAGGCTGTCTGGCCGAACAGCCCCAAGGTCTCGAGCAAGGCCAAGGCCATAAACGAGCGCCCCCACAAAATCCTCCCTGCTTACCACTAACAAAGGCCGGGTGACCGAAGCCACTCCAAGGCAGGGAGCTGAGGAGGGTGCGGAAACACCCGGGAAACCAAAGCCCCACCCAAGGCCCTGTGCCCCTCAGCAATTATGAAGGGAAAGTTGAGGGGTAAGGGAAAAATGTGACACTTTGGCTCCCAATCTGCCAACTTCTAGGTTGGCAGTAGGGAGGTCAATCCACGGAAAAGACGCCGCCACTTTAGATCTAGAAGATATATAAGTAAAAGGAACAGTCAGAGTAAGCTATGGGTATGGCAGAGATCGCTCAGTTCTCACTCGGATAGACCAGCCCATCACCACATGACTAGAACCCAATCCTCTCAGCATCAGCTAGGAAAGGCCCTAGAAAGCCGCCTTTGGCGGGGGGATAGCTCCCCTATTTCAACTCCTTTCGGGGTTGGGCACCCGCCCTATGAAAAGGGTTACTGAAGATATATTATTTCACCCTGTATACAGTATTTTTTTTTATTTTTTTTTTTTTTTATTTTTTTCTATATTCCAACTTGCTTCCTCTCGGGCATAGGCTGAGAGCCTTAACATTCACCGCTTTACAATGAACAGTGAAGCCCGTGAGGTCTTGTTCCAGTCTAGGGAGTGAGACATGTGAAGCACGTAGAGTACAACGAGCACCTGCCATCTTGCCTTCACATGAGGCACGGTGCTCACTCATGGCCCGAAACGACCCCATCTCTGAAGCCATCTCGTTCCCGTGCTTCACTGTCTCACCCCCTACACTCGGACTCTCACACTTACACACACACACAACGCCACCTGTTGAGCAGATAACTCACCAGGCATTGCACCCCTATAGCATATTTTGAATATGGGAATATTCATACAGTGCTATTTAAACAGGGAACAATGAGGGTATTTTATTGACATTTCGGTGGGCTTGTGGTAATGCACTGATACTCTAGGTACAGCACAAATTCCATCCCAATAATATCTTCCCATTGATACATCGGGATTTGAACCCGGGACCTTTGGATTACCAGGCCAGTGGCAAGACCACTCCACCACACCTCCCCTATACTGTATACAGTATACAGTATACTGTATATATATATATACTGTATACCGGTATATATAATTTATCGGGAACGTAACTGCGAGCTTGAGACTTAGGGTAAGGTAACCAATAGGTACGCAAAAAAAACATGGATAATTTCTTTTCGATGACTGTACCAGTCTCCCAAATTTCAGAAACATATTCTATTTAGTCTCCTATTATGCAGGAATGGTTGTAGTTTCATGTGACACAAAAGTGTTTGTGAATACAGTATTCCTATTCATTGTTAAGAAAAGTAGGCTGAAAGTGCGTACCTATTATTCCTCGGCGCCCTAAATGTACGCGGCCGGTCCAATAGGTACTAATGGCCCTTTAACTCAAACACTATATAAGCAGGGTGGTTCCTCTGTACAGTACCTATGATGTATGTCATTCATTACTCTACTCAGCTATATAAGTACTGTATCATTGAAAGTAAACAGCCACAACAGGGATATTTTTCAGGCTTTTTCAAAGAAACATAAAATTCATTTTTTTTTTTCCCTGCTGTATTATCATTTGTGTAAGTGTATAAAGGGGGTATCCCACTGTGCGACTTTTCGATGGTGAATGCCCTGCGACAGTGTTTTTTTTCTATGTCCGTAAATTCGCGGCGAATAGGGGTTTTTCAGAAGCGAATGAAGGCGAATTTCCTCGATTGCAGCATCAAACATTGGCCCACTAAGCAAAGGGGATGGTTCATTCACAATTTCACAGGGGACAAAAAGGACTCTTACGCGAACTCTTACGCCGGCAGTATGAAATGGCCTTCAGTGAACCGGATCAAACAAAAGCCATCAGAGACCAAAATATATTTTTCATGGAAACCTCCCTCACGGAAACCCCCCAGTGGCTGGATATTGATTTCCGTCCAAAAGACATAGAAGAGGCCATTTCCAACGTGCCATCCCACTCGGCACCAGGCCCGGACTCATGGAATTCGATCCTAATGAAGAAATGTAAGGAAAACCTCTCAAAACCCCTGGCTATAATCTGGAGAAGGAGTCTAGACACTGGTGAAATACCAGATAGCTTAAAAAACGCAATAATTGCCCCACTGCATAAAGGAGGGAGTAAAGCACTACCAAAAAATACCGCCCAGTAGCTCTAACCTCCCACATCATTAAAGTTTTCGAGCGAGTCCTGCGAAGAAAAATCTCAGCATTCATGGAGGCAAATGAACTACACAACACCGGTCAACATGGATTTAGAGCGGGAAGATCATGTCTCTCACAACTTTTGGAACATTATGACAAAATTCTTAAAGCGCTAGAAGAAAAGAAAAACGTTGATGTCATCTACACCGATTTTGCTAAGGCATTTGATAAATGTGACCATGGTATAATAGCCCACAAACTAAAAGCAAAAGGTATAACGGGGAAAATCGTTGGTGATGGGCTGGTCTATCAGAGTGAGAATTGAGCAATCTCTGCCATACCCATAGCTTACTATGACTGTTCCTTTTACTTATATAATTTCTAGATCTCAAGTGACGGCGTCTCTTCCGTGGATTGACCTCCCAATCTACCAAGATTGGAAGCCAAAGCGTCACATTTTTCCTTTGCCCCTCAACTTTCTCTTCGTTGCTGAGGGGTACAGGGCCCTGGGTGGGGCTTTGGTTTCCCGGGCGTTTCCGCACCCTCCTAAGCTCCCCGTAATGGAGTGGCTTCGGTCACCCAGGCTTTATTGTGGTCGGCAGGGAGGGTTCTGTGGGGGCGCTCGGTTATGGCCTTGGCCTTGCTCGGGGCCTTGGGGCTGTTCGGCCAGGCAGCTTAGGGGAACAACAACAACGGGGAAAATCGGACGGTGGATATATAATTTCCTCGTAAACCGGAAACAATCAGTAGCAGTAAACCAAGTCACATCTGAACCTTCGGATGTCAAAAGCTCAGTGCCCCAAGGAACAGTGCTAGCGCCCCTTCTGTTCCTCATTCTAATTTGCGATGTAGATACCAACACAAGACACAGTACGGTGTCGTCTTTTGCGGATGACACAAAACTAAGCAAGATAGTAAACACACAAGAGGACACGGGCCAGCTGCAGGAAGACATAAATGTAGTGTTCCAGTGGACCAGGGAAAACAACATGCAATTCAATGAAGAAAAATTCCAATTAATAAGGTACGGAGATAATAATGTCGTTAAAGAGAAAACAAACTACAGTACCTAACAGAATCTAACCACATAATAGAACGGAAAGACAGTGTGAAAGACCTTGGGGTGTTAATGTCTGAAAATATGTGTTTCAAAGAACATAACCAGGTCAAAGTTGCGGATGCGAAACGTTTAACGGGTTGGATTCTGCTTACATTTAAAACATGCGGTGAATTACCTATGATAACACTCTTCAAAGCCGCCAAACTAAGGGTTCAGTTCTCTGCAACTCATACGGGAACAGGACCCATTTCACCTGCACAACACTTGCCTCCATGAAACACTACACAAACACCTGGACATGTTCCTCATGCCCCTCCATCTCCCAGTCAAATCCCTCCCCTAAAGCCCGTCCACCTCTCCTCCCCAACCCACATAACCTTACCATATCATCCACTCCCTCTCCTAAAACCCGTCCACCTCTCCTCCCCAACCCACATAACCTGCCCATAACATCCACTTCCACTCCTAAAACCCATCCACCTCTCCTCCCCAACCCCCCCAGCCCATCCACACCCCAACCTAATCCATTCCTACCCTCATCTCCTGCACCCCAATCCCCACCCCCACCCCAATCCCCACCCCCACCCCATCCTCGTGCAGCAGCACCCAACATACACCGCACACACATTAACATCCTTCAACTAAACATAGATGGCATCAACACAAAGAAACACGAACTCACACACTTCATCAAACAACACAACATACACATTGCCATCTTACAAGAAACAAAACTCTGTACAACACAAAAAACACCTACATTTCACAATTTCACCACCATACGACAAGACCGGGCCGTCGGCATTGGCGGTGGACTCATCACCCTGGTACACAAAGATATAACATATATAGACACGAGTGCACATACCAAATCCCTCCTCCCCCCAAACGATAACACAACATAAATACAATCAATTAAAATACGCACTGGCAACAGCTCCAACATTACCATCATAAACACATACATCCCTCCCCAAACATCCCCTACAGTACCAAATGATTACAGACCACAAATACAACACATCACAAACACCCCACACATCATCCTGGGTGGTGATTTCAATGCAAAGACGTCGGCCTGGTTTGTCGACAACCCCGACACAGACAGATGGCTGGTCCTACAACACCAAACAGACAACCTATATATCCTCAATAACATTCATCAGCATACCCATACTCCCCACCAAGCCCTCTACACCCAATCATCTGATATCACCTTTTGCTCCCCTGAACTCCCCCCCACAACATCCTGGAGGGTGGTCAGAACCTTAGGCTCAGACCACCTCCCGATCATTATCACCACCAAAACTAAGACACCCCAGCTAGCCACAGACACACTTACACTAACTATAAAAGAGCTAACTAGGAAGCTTTCACAAATGAGACAGAACAACACTTTGAAACCTTAAACAGTACACCCATCACTAACATCAACAATGCTGTACACACATTCAACACGACTATCCAAAACGCCGACAAGAAACACATTCCAAGAGGTAACATAAAAAAAACACAACCCCAACTTCTCACCAGAAATTCAAAACCTCATCATACAACGCGACACACTGAAACACTCCCCAGCACCCCACACACAAGACATCAAACAACAAATTCAAGCACTCAACATCCAGATTAACAACAAAATACAAGAACAACAAACACTAAATTGGAATAACTTCCTACAAACACTCGATCACAAAAAAAAAAAAAAAAACTCTACAAAACACTAAACAGCATCACACTTTCCAACAGCAACACAACACAATCACATGCTGCAATCACAACAACAGACTCTACTCCTTCACGTAAACAACAAGCAAACACTCTCATCAATCACTTCTCTCATGTCAGTCACCTAAAACCCCACAAAGACGACCGACGTGTCATCCGACGAAAAAGACAATTCCCCACAGACCCGACTACACAGCCTTCACCAACAACCAGACAAAGCACATCATCAACAATCTCAAGCTCTCACCCGCCTGTGGCCTAGACAACATAAGCAACATTCACCTCAGACACCTGGGACCACAAGGCATACAAGCACTCACTAACATATCAAACTACAGCTACTCACACAACACAATACCAGACATCTGGAAGCATGGTATCATCATCACATTCCCCAAACCTAACAAAGACCCCACGCTACCCTCCTCACACCGCCCTATCACACTCCTTTGCACCCCCTCCAAAGTCATAGAGCGCCTTGTACTACAACTGATGACACCTGACTTACCCCTTTCTCCAACACAACACGGCTTCAGGCCATTGCACTCCACAAACACTCTTCTTACAGACCTTACACAAAGAGCTTTTGACGGCATCAACTCAGCTAGACCACCACACAGATCAGTACTTGCCACACTCGACATTAGTAAAGCCTTCGATGCCATCCCCCGCCACAACCTAACAAACAAAATCTACAACACAAACATGCACAACAACACAAAAAGATGGCTGGCCAACTTCTTAGCAGGCAGATGTGCACACGTATCTTTTGCCAGTCAGTCATCTAGCATTAGAAATTTCCCAAACGGAGTCCCACAAGGATCTGTCCTGTCGCCCGCACTCTTCAATCTGTACATGCATGATATAAATACACCAAATTCACCCCAAATAACCATAGCCTCCTACGCAGACGACATAACACTCACAAGCACGCACCAAAACCCAGACACAGCAACAAGACTCCTTCAAGACTATCTCGACACATTACATGAATGGTGCACTACAAACAGACTCAATTTAGCCCCAGCTAAATCCATTGCAACCCTCCTCACAAGCTGGACAGGAGAGCACGATTACGTCCCGGGACTCAACATAAACAACACACCCCTAACACACACACACACAAAATCCTAGGAGTAACATACGACACCCAAATGACATTTAAACAGCACACCACAAACACGAAAAAGAAACTGACACCCAGACTTAACGCCCTCAGATCACTTGCCCACACAAAATTTGGACACAACAAAGAAACCACCACCACAGTCTACAACAATACATAAAATCAGTTATGGAATACGCAAGCTCGGCCTGGGCTTCTATCCTAGCTGAAACACATCATAAGACCTTACAGACTATTCAAAATAAAGCCCTGAAAATCATCACAGGATACACAGAGCTACTACACCCACAGATCACCTACATCAAGAAACCAAAGTCCTCAAAGTCAAAGATCATCTAGACATGAGAGGCACTCAATTCCTGGCAGCAGCCTCCACGAATCAACACCACCAACTACACTACATGGCAACACACCCACAGACACCAAGAAATATCAAAACAACACCCAGCACACGCTATCACACACAAATACTGTCTTCTCTCCCTCCCTGCCCACCCCAAACCAACTTCCGGAAGCACATCCATACTCATATCACTCGCCGCTCCATCCACTCACTCATAGACAACACGCAGCTGCAAGCACGACCTCCCGAAATCCATCCTTCTGAATCCTCCCTTCCTCGCGAGGACAGAGTCCACCTGGCCAGGCTGAGATGCGGACACCATCCAGCTCTTCTGAGCTATCAGAAGAGACTGGATGACTCCGTCGTCGACACCTGCCCGGGTTGTAACACAGCACCCCATACCATTAAACACATCATAGAAGACTGCATTTCACACAACCACTTACGCCAACAACACAATTTACACTCTTTGAGAGCTCTGTGGGATGGCCCGACCGTGGCCATGGCCTTCCTTAAGGACTCGGGGTTGTTCGGCCAGGCAGCTTAGGGAACAACAACAACACTTTTCAAATCACTAGTGCTACCGCGGCTTGAATACTGTAGCGTATTAATATCCCCATACAAAGCATGTGAAATAAATGACTTAAGAGAGTGTACAAAGAAATTTCACTTCGGAAATAAGTTTGGTAAAACAGCTACACTATTGGGATCGTTTAAGAGCACTGAAACTGTACTCACTGGATCGTAGAAGAGAACGTTACCTAATAATATACACGTGGAAAATCGCAGAGGGATTAGTACCAAACCTACATACTGTACTCCAATAGTCATGAAATTCAGTGATAGGAGAGGCTGGGAATGCAATATCCCCCGGATGAATAACAGGGGTGCTATGGGCTCTCTGCGAGAGGGCTGGTTATCACACAGAGGCCCACGTCTCTTCAACAAACTCCCACGGCGAGTAAGAGACATGAGGGGCGTCTCTTTAGACAACTTCAAGAGAGCCCTCGATGTCGAACTGCAAAAAGTGCCAGAAGAGCCCATCTTCGCAAGGGAACGGGCTGTCTCTTCAAACAGCCTGCTGCACCAAAACACAACCCACAACGAGGGGCGACGCGCTCCTCGGTGCTGCTAGGAGAGTGGCGAACGCAACCTTAGGTAGGTATTTACATCATTAGGCCTAGCTTCCATATTTCTATTAATTTCCTCCAGTTCACTATGAAACCTATCCCTAACTTTCTTGTTCTTCAGCAGCCACACTTTCCTTTTGGGTATGTATACCTTCTTATGCTTAGGATCTCTGTATAAGCTCATGTTGCACACAAGTAGCTTATGCTGGGGGATGCATTCTTGGCTCGGGATGACCTTTACATCTCGAACCAGTTTCCAGTCTTTCCTGTTAACCAAGAAGTAATCTATCTGGCTACTGGAGACCCCAGAGTTATATGTGATCAGGTGGCTCTGTCTTTTCTTGAACTTTGTGTTACACACAACCATGTTGAGTGCAACACAGGACTCCAATATATATTCGCCTTCCAGATTCCTCCTTCCGTAACCATTTCCTCCATGTACACCCTCGTATCCATCTGCAGATGCTCCCACGTGACCATTCAGGTCCCCCCCCACGATTGTTATTTCATTCTCCGAGAGGCCTGAAATGACACTGACAGTGTCATTCCAGAAGTCCTCTTTTATCTCTTTCAGTAGACCAGCCTGTGGGGCATATGCAGATATCACATTCAGAATTCTTTTACCAACTTTCAACTTCAAAACAATCAGCCTTTCACTAACTCTCGTAATCTGAAGCACACTTTCCGCCATGTCTTCAGCCACCAGAACACCCACTCCTCCTTTCGCTTTATCAGTCTCCACCCCCATCCAGTAGATCCTATATCTTTTCTTTCTTCTGACAATCCACTGTACCCCATGCCTCTTCCAAAGTGTTTCCTGGGCACAGCAGACGTCCACTCGCCTCCTCTCACACATCTCAGCCACTTCATTTGCACGCAGATTCAAACTACTGTACCAACATTCACAATAGCAAGTCTGAGATTGTGGGGGGCATTTGTCCTTGTCCTGTGCGTTTTTTATTCATCGGACTTACGTCGTTTCTTTTTAGGTTGTTTAGTCATAGGGTAGAGGCACCAAAGGAGACGCAAAAAGCGTGAAAGTTTTCAAGAAAAAAATCAGTGTGTCAAGCTCATTCATTCTTTTAACTTGAAACTCACTTGATATATTACCAAATGGTTATTCTTTTAATGGATGTGTCAATGTTTGATATATTTCAAGTATTTTCCGAGATAAGAGGTCCAATATCAAGTGCGTCTCCTTATGACCACCAAACCCTAAGTAGACGCACCCCAGTCCAGTGCAGACGAACGTCTGTTTTTTTGTATTAATACAGTATGTGAGTAATTTGATTATTTAGTAATAATATTTATACCACTTATACTTCTAGCTTAAACTAAAGTAGTTGCATGCTGATAGTGGGCCTACATTGTACATCTATAGAGAAAATAAATTGTGAAAGACTTTGCCCGAATCCTAAGCCATTTTTGGCAACATTTCCAAATAGCTACGAAAACTACATCAACGTGTAGTGAATACCAACCAACATCCGACTCTATATATATTTTCTTTAAAATATCGCGCTGCAGTGAAGTTACAATGGTCGAGAATTGCACATTTGTTGGTAAAAAGCAACCCCGCCACCCTTCCCCTGCCTAGCTAGTTTGCGAGGGAGGGGGGAGGAAAGGAGGGGGAAAATACGCAATAGCGCTTATATCTCTCATATATATCAATATTATATCACCACAAAGCACATGAATGCATATAAGATGCATAGTAACAAAGAAATATGCGAAATAACCCACAAATTACCGATTCGCGAAGTGGGGGAGGAGACAGAAATAAAGGAGTGTCGATTTCCCTCTCTCCTTCACCCCCCACTGGCACAACCCTCTACTAAAGGGTTGTGCCACTGGCCCCACCGCACGGCAGCACGAGTCACTCCAATGAGGGAGTCAGAGGGACGTCCAAACAAGTAGACCTATGTCTCGTTGATGTTCAGTCACGGTCAATGAAAAAGTGCAATTTGGCCACATTTAGACACCTGAGTGTGTGTGTGTTGTGAAGCTGGGTATCGAAAGCTCACACTTAGACCTACGTGACAAAAACAAATTGTACGATTATTTCTGTCATTATTTAGTCTTTATTCGATAGTTCATACACTATTTATTTCTATTTTCCATTTCTGTTAGTTTGTAGTTGTAGTTCATGCACTATTAATTCAATATTCTTGCAACTGAAATAAGAGATAATATTATAAATAGGGCAGATAACTTTGATAAATAACACTAAACCAATGGAGACGCACACCACCACCCATCCAGACGCGTCTCTATATGGCCCGCACGTGTGCGTCTCCATTGGGCCTCGAAGTCAAATGAAGGTAGCTCCACCACCATCAAAGAAAACTCGACCATGAATACAGGAGGAGGTGGGGCGAGATTGGGGTTTACCATGCATGCGGTTTATGCCCTTCTAAACCCAGTTTGAAAAAATGCGTCTCCATTGGTTTTGGACCATATCATGAACCAATGGGGACGCACCCACTTTCACGAGCACTCGTTCATGCAAGAGTCATGAAACCATGCAGGAGTATAGTTCAAGACATGCTCTTTCCATTTGAAACAAAAGAAAAATTATCTGAGTTAGAGAAGTAGGAAAAAAATGAGCTGTGAAAAAATCGCTTTCTTAGGTTTGGGCTAAGAGATACCCCGAAAATCTAATTTTTATTTTTGTTTATTTTTTCTCAAGATAAATGTGTGTCCTATTAGGCTGGTAGTCTTTGAGAACATCACTAATAGCATAAAGTATTTTTTAATGTATTTGTTTTCTTTTCAGGTACTTTAGTTTTTTGCATGGCAGTTTTTTTGCATGAAGTGCGTCTCTACTGGACAATTCGTCTCCTTTGGTATCTCTACCCTAATTGGGTAATTTGGCTGGCAAATGGACATCATCCCCCCATCCCCCCCCGAACTCCGGTTCCAGTCTACCCTGGGACCATTCCCAGTACAGTGGTCCCTCTCATTTATCGAATTCATTAGTCTAGCCAAACCATCGCCAAAAGTGAATTTCGCCAAACACGAATAGTACCGTACTTTAAATGGGAATATTATCCATTAGTCTTTGACGAGGCCCGAGTTCACCCTTTTGGGCCTTTTCAAACCGCCCGCCATGTGCATCGTCGATCGCCGACACACTCGGCGCCGTCTGCTTACTCTGTTTTTGCTAGAAGACATAGGCCTAGCCTATATATCTCCACAAAGAATTTACCTAACCTAGGTTAGATGTATATCAGGCAGCAGAATTCATTGTTATACATACATACATACATAAAATTTTAAGACCGGGTGTTCCACACATAAGTGCAGTTTCAGTCTCTTGTCCTAATGGCGGCATTCCAGGCAACCCTGTTAAGGGCTGCTTCACTTGTCAAGTTCTTGGATTTGAGATCGGCGCGTATAGTCCGATCCCAGGTCTTCCTCGGTCCACCCCTTGGTGCAGCTCCCTCCACAATCACAGACCTGCATTTTTTCACCCAATTTTGTTCATCCATTCTCTCCACATGTCCATACCATCCCAGTCTACTTGTACGCATCACCTCGCTAATACTCTTTATACCTAAACGTCTCCTCAGCTCAACATTTGTTATTCTATCCTGTAGCCTGGCCCCACACATCCATCTCACCATTCTCATCTCATTACGCTCCATTCTGTTGACATCCTCTACTTTAACGGCCCATGTTTCTGAGGCATACGTCATTGCACTTCTAACACATGAGGCATACACCTTTCCCTTCAGGGGGGGGAGGTGTTATCTTGTGGATAGTCTTATTGATAAGGAATAACCACATAACCTTGACGGCTTACTCTATTTTTGCTAGAAGACATAGGCCTAGCCTATATATCTCCACAAAGAATTGACCTAACCTAGGTTAGATGTATATCAGGCAGCAGAATTCATTGTTATCTTGTGAATAGTCTTATTGATAAGGAATAACCACATAACCTTAGCAACAAGTTGCTATGTCACTAGCTAGCCAGACCAAGAAATGGTCTAACCTAGCTTAGATATATATCAGGAGGCATAAATCACTTTTACCTTGTGAATGGTGAAGACTAGAATTTTCTATACCAACTGCTTTTCGATTGAGCAAAATAATGAAATTGGTTTTGGATCTGTGGTCACTTCTTTGATTAATTATATTTATCGATTGGGCCCCTGAGTCAGCTGATGCGCGCTTGTGTGTTTGTGTGTCGCAGACTGTTCGGCACAATAAACAAAGCAAAACACAAGAGATATGAGGTTCACAAATCGGTTTGGTCAAGATTACTCTGTTAATATACGTTTAGGAAATATACCTGGGATATTCTCGCTATCCAAGCAGCTCAGTTAGGGTCTTGTGAGTAGGCCTAAGCCTATCTATAGCCTAGCCTCGGCCTAAGAGTAACTCTCAATACGGCGCTCTACTGTAGCCTACATTAACAGCAATAGATAACAGATTTTATTTACCATGAATTATTTAGAGTTAGGCCTTGCGGGCGGCGCATTCTGGGCCGACGCCATTCCGTGACGTCAGCATTCTCACCAAAAGTGCATTTGAAGCGCCAAATTCGGATTCTGGTACCATATCCAACCTATCGCCAATACTGTGTTTCGCCAAGCTGAAATCCGCTAAACGCGAGGGACCACTGTACCTTCCCCCAAGAGATTACAAGGGGGTAGGATCCAGTGGCCTCGGTACGCCCCACCAGAACCAGCCGCAGGGACGCACCCTGTGCGCGTACACGGCACTACGACTGGCCTGGTATTTTTCGCCCAATGACAGGGCAGCCTCCTGGAGCGCTACCACCAGGTTCGGGCCCCTATACTATTGGGCGGAAAGTGCCAGTCCGGGGAAACACTACGTACTGTACCCTCTAGATCCATTTCGACCAGGTTGGGCCCAGGGCTCCAGATCCGGGTCCAGAGGGAGCGACACCCACCGCCAGTGTGCCGCCAATAGGCAACTTGGAGCAAGAACAATGAAGCCCTGTCACAGCACTGTCATATGGAGACAATGCCAGCACCAATAACAAGGCTTCATTGTATAGTGATGGCTACTTGGTCCGTAAGTCTAACACCATCCCCCATATTAGTCGCCTTGTATGACATGCAGTAGGATGCGTGAGGCATATTCTTTTTTTTCCTACACCATAGGTGAAGGGGGCCTTACCCCCTGGGGGGTAGGTCTATGGAATCCTTATACTGTACTCGTGTATAATCCACTGTGGGAGAACAATTTTGATATCACATTTATAAAACCCGATATTAATAGAAAAAAAACCCATTCTAATCAATCTCAGAGCTCTTTCGGACATGCTCACTGTTTACAAACGCATTCTTTATGCAGTATAATCGATATTTACCCCCTGCTGGCAACATAGATGACGATTTCAATAATTCATGGGGGGGGGGGGGGCCCTTTGGAATTATAACGAAGACCATGAAAGCACTCATTTCTCAAAATCTGGAGGAAAAAACATGAAAAATAAGAATAGAACGGAAAGACAGTGTGAAAGACCTTGGGGTAATAATGTCTGAAAATATGGGTTTCAAAGTACATAACCAGGTCAAAGTGGCGGCTGCGAAACGTCTAACGGGTTGGATTCTGCGTACTTTTAAAACACGCGGTGAATTGCCTATGATAACGCTCTTCAAATCTCTAGTGCTACCGCGGCTTGAATACTGTAGCGTATTAACATCCCCATACAAAGCAGGTGAAATAAATGACGTAGAGAGTGTACAAAGAAATTTCACTTCGCATATAAGTTCGATAAAACATCTACACTATTGGGAGCGTTTAAGAGCACTGAATCTGTACTCACTGGAACGTAGAAGAGAACGTTACCTAATAATATACACGTGGAAAATCGCAGAGGGTTTAGTACCAAACCTACATACTCCGATAGTCATGAAATTCAGTGATAGGAGAGGCTGGGAATGCGAAATCCCCCGGATGAAAAACAGGGGTGCTATGGGCTCTCTGCGAGAGGGCTGGTTATCACACGTCTCTTCAACAAACTCCCACGGCGAGTAAGAGAAATGAGGGACATCTCGTTAGACAACTTCAAGAGAGCCCTAGATGTCGAACTGCAAAAAGTGCCAGACGAGCCCATCCTCGCAAGGGAGCGAGCTGTCGCTTCAAACAGTCTACTGCACCAAATCACCACCCATAACGAGGGGCGTCGCGCTCCTTGGTGCCGCTAGAAGAGTGGCGAACACATCAAAAGGTATCAAAAGGTAAAGGGTACGAGCCTATTCCCTATAATCACCCCGACATTAAACAAAGCATTGCGCCCAATGAATCCTTCGACTTGACTCCTCTTCTTCTTGTTTAGAAAGATGCGGTGAGTGCGATTCACCCAATAAATGGCGTGAGCGTTACTCACATAAACGAAATACCGGCAACCTGTCTTTGCCCCCTTACAGATCTACATATATGAGGATGACAATAAATCAAGGGGGGGTGATGGGGGGCAATGCCCCCCCCTCAACCCATCGTGTATCCAATGGGTATCCAGAGGTTTCGCCCCTTGCGGGTTCGCCACCTGTCATTGTTCGCACCCAATACAAGTTCGCGGGTAGAGGTTTCGCCACTTCGCTACTAAATTGTCATATTAAACTAGATAGACTATTATACACTAATTTATTTAATAATATAGCCACTGTAGGGAAACAAATAATATAGGCCTAACTTTAATTTAAAAAATGGTTGTACTGTAGTCTACTTATTGTAATATATAGGCTAGGCTATCGTACGTCGTGCATGCATAGGAATAAAATGGTTGTACTGTAGTCTACTTATTGTAATATATAGGCTAGGCTATCGTACGTCGTGCATGCATAGGAATATAATGGTTGTACTGTAGTCTACTTATTGTAATATATAGGCTAGGCTATCGTACGTCGTGCATGCATAGGAATAAAATGGTTGTACTGTAGTCTACTTATTGTAATATATAGGCTAGGCTATCGTACGTCGTGCATGCATAGGAATAAAATGGTTGTACTGTAGTCTACTTATTGTAATATATAGGCTAGGCTATCGTACGTCGTGCATGCATAGGAATAAGTATAGCCTAGTCCATTCATTCTAGGTTGGGCAGAAATCATAACCTCTAACCTCTGTAACTCAGAAAGGATTAAAATAATCGAGCTTATGTTTCTACCAAATAGGAAGACTTGACTAGGGAATATGCATATAAATTGACAGCTCATTTGCTCTAGCTCTTTTTGAGTTACAGAGGTTAGAGGTTATGATTTATGCCCAACCTAGAACGAACGAACACCAACCCACCAATTAACTTACAAATAAACCTACCATAATTAATGAAACAATAAATACATGTGGTACTCCGTGGATTTGAATCTAGGATACTCAAACCGAAATTCTGCGCACTTAATCATTAAGCTATCAAGACAGTTTAAGCCAGGTTTATGCACAAGCCTACGATATATTATGCATTCTCGAAAACTGCAATAAAAACAATATTTATTCAGCTGGTATCACAGCCTTTGTTATATATAAAATAAACTATAGTTGCTACTATCTAAAATTATTATATGGCTTACATGCTTTAATTGTATTTGGTTTCTACCCAACAGGCCTAGCCTGTGGAGTTAGGAGTTTGGGCCCAAAGCCTACTATTTGGCTACATGATCTTTAAAAAGAATCAGTAGTGGTCTCGCCATCTTCATACTGATCCCACAATTTGTAATATCGACCATGGATATTACTGTAGATCTCTCTGTGTCTACGATTGAGAAGATTATCTGATACGAGGCTCATCTTTAGGTCAACCGTCTCTGCTACCTTGAGTCCAGCAGCAGGGAGACCAATATGTACAGACCAAGTCGCCACAGCATTATAGCCTAGGTGGCGATTATAACTCAGCATGGCTTATGGAATTATAGCTGAAGTGTTTGAGTAATTAGATCGAAAAGCTAGGAAATGCCCCATTGAAGCAGTCCGAGAAATAAAACAATAAATATTGAAGCCAATATTATATCGTATATTATATTGTGCGTATATTATATACGTAGGCCTACCTTATTGAACCAGTCCAAGAAATAATACAATAGCCTATATATTGAAGCAAATATTACGCGGAGCTCCCCCCAAGTTCACAGTCCGGCATTTCTTCACCCAGTTCTGATCATCCATTCTCTCCACATGTCCAAACCAACCAAGTCAGCTCGTGCGCATCACTTCACTGATACTCCTAATGCCCAGACACCTTCTCAATTCCTCGCTCGATACCCTGTCCCCAAGATTAACCCCACACATCCATATCACCATTCTCTTCTCATTCCGTTCCATTCTATTGACATCCTCCGCTTTAACCGGCCACGTCTCAGAGGCATAGGTCATCGCGCTCCTAACACACGAGGTATACACCTTCCCTTTAAGGTGGGGTGGGAGCCCTCTCATGGTCAGGAGTGGCAACAGCTCTCTAAACTTTCCCCAGCCACTTCTGACTCTAGCAATGGAGCTAGCTTCAGCGCCACCTCCAGCGGAAACTGTATCGCCCAGGTAGCAGAACTTATTCGCACACTCCAGCGTTACACTGTCGTAATCAACACTGACAGGCGGGTCATTTAATACAAGATCTACCTTGCACACTGCACATTCAAAGTCTATGATGCTTGTCAAAGGTCCTCTAGCTCCACTACATCTCTTGTGTACCCAGTCACTACAGACTGAATTGAATTGAATTACTTCCCACCCCCTTCCCACATACTGTGCATGGATAGTCGCCGCTTCTTTCCATAGCTCCACGCCCTACTCCACTAATCATGACCTTTGTTTTATCTATGTTAACTCTTAGACCCTTATTTGCCATACCTTCCCTCCATCTTTTGAACTTCGCCTCTGCTTCCTGAGCATTATCTGTTATAAGAACTAGATCATCTGCATATAACATCTCCCATGGGAGTCCTGTCCTAAATTCCCTTGACAGAGCCTCCAGGACTAATATAATTTATTTATTTTAGGCTTCGCACTTTATTGAAGCATTCAAAGAAAGGATACGACGCTGTCGAATAAACGTCGCAAAAATACTTGGTAGCGAACCGGTATTTATATGTGGCGAAACCTCTCGGTAGCGAACCAGATTTTAGTAGGTAGCGAAATCTCTACCCGCGAACCCTCTGGATACCATCCAATGTACCCAATAATTTCCCTTACCTACTGTAAAAGCGCGATTCACCCAATAAATGGCGCCATTTGACGAAGTATCTTCAGATTAATGAATAATGGGTAAGTTAATGCAAATCCTCCACTAAAACCATGAAAAACAACAATAAAAAACTATATTCCTTGAAAAAAATATAAAGAAAACTTGGTAAATAAGGCGGCTCCAGCTGTCTTGACTTTTACCGTTGAAATTAGTTACAATCCCCGGAATTTTGTTTTTCTCCCATTATCCAACGATCTTAAAACACTCAGATGTATTTTCAGTGTAAATAGGCTATCATTTTTGATAATATTTAAGACCTCTTTCGCCGCCCTATTAGAAATACAGTAATTTGTTATTTTAAACGACACTACTGCAGCGTTACGAGAAACAATTTATTAGGGAAAGTAGGCACCAATAGATTCACCATAGGTTATTTTTGGGATGGATGTAGTTTCCGGGCGTACGGTAGTCATGTTTACATAGGGCAATTGACGCGGTTAACTTCGCATTTATTTTGACGGCGTTTTTTTCGGTTATTTGCCCCCTGCTGTCAATATATATGATGATGACAATATGTCATGGGGGGGGGGATGAGAGGGGCAAAGCCCCCCCCCTCAACATATTATTGTATCCAATGGTATTCAAAATAGACGGGAAGTTGACTGCAAGCGTCCTACGCCGCCGTAATGTTTACATTTGTCGATCGCCGTGGTTAAGTTCGCGTCTATTTTGACGGTTATTTGACCCCTGCTGGCAATATACAGTATATGATGATGACAATATGTCATGGAGGGGTGAGGGAACATATTATTGTATCCAAAGGCTGTCAAAATAGACGGGAACACGATGGCAAACGTCCCACGCCGCTACACGTAGTGTTGTTGTTGTTGTTCCCCAGGCTGTCTGGCCGAACAGCCCCAAGGTCTCGAGCAAGGCCAGGGCCATAAACGAGCGCCCCCACAAAATCCTCCCTGCTTACCACTAACAAAGCCTGGGTGACCGAAGCCACTCCAAGGCAGGGAGCCGAGGAAGGTGCGGAAACGCCCGGGAAACCAAAGCCCCACCCAAGGCCCTGTGCCCCTCAGCAATTATGAAGGGAAAGTTGAGGGGCAAGGGAAAAATGTGACGCTTTGGCTCCCAATCTGCCAACTTCTAGGTTGGCAGTAGGGAGGTCAATCCACGGAAAAGACGCCGCCACTTGAGATCTAGAAGATATATAAGTAAAAGGAACAGTCAGAGTAAGCTATGGGTATGGCAGAGATCGCTCAGTTCTCACTCGGATAGACCAGCCCATCACCACATGACTAGAACCCAATCCTCTCAGCATCAGCTAGGAAAGGCCCTAGAAAGCCGCCTTTGGCGGGGGGATAGCTCCCCTATTTCAACTCCTTTCGGGGTTGGGCACCCGCCCGCTACACGTAGTGTAAACAAGGCTGGCGGTACGCCCGAATTCTACCCCTATTTTTCTCCATATAGTCCGCATGGAGGATTTCCGTTTTTGACAAATTGAAAAAATACCCACTTCACAGACAAATACACCAAATATCTAAGTCAAAGATGTCAAACAGAGTGGGTGTGGGGGCGGCATAATACTAGGATAGGTTAGGTAAGTTAACCCCTCAGACCCGGTAGGGCTCTGTGGCACCCATAACAAACGTGGCCCGCGGAACCTGGTAGGGCTCTGAGGCTCCGGCAGCTTGAAAGCCTGTAAGCTTTGTTTTGAAAGCTGTCCGTCCGACGCATGTAAACAACAGCCGGTTGGACCGACGCCGCGCATCTCCGACCACAAGAAGGAGAGGCGTCGCTTGTTCTTGTGTGGCTGTGTGTGTTATTGTGTTATTGTTTAGTATTGAAAAGTGGCTGATATGGCTGACATTGCCACAAAGTTCTCTCCACGGAAATTGTCATCACAACTGAACCAGTTGACTTAGAGAGCTCTACTCAATGCCATTCTACAGATACGAAACACATTTACGCTTGGGGATGCGCGGGAATGCGGAAGTAGTCAAAATAACAAAGATATGGTAGCCTAGGCATAGACGTTTTTCGGCCAAAACCCCCGGGTTTCGGGGAATATTTATTTAATGCGTAGCCGGTCCCGGAGGGTTAATAAAACCCTCTCAACATGGTTTCACTCCAGGACGATCCTGCCTAACAAATTTACTCAGTTTTTTCTCCGAGGTTTATGAAGCAGTAGATGACGACAAATCATATGATATAGTTTACTTAGACTTCAGTAAGGCCTTTGATAAAGTTCCACATAAAAGGCTGTTAAGGAAGATAGAAGGACATGGTATTAGGGGGGGATGCTACTCAAGTGGATTAAGTCATGGCTGATTGGTAGGAAGCAGAGAGTTAGTATAAATGGTGTAAAATAGGACTGGGGATTAGTTAAAAGTGGGGTCCCCCAAGGGTCGGTTTTGGGGCCCCTTCTGTTGATTATCTACATAAATGATCTTGACTCAGGCATAAAAAGTAGGATCAGTAAATTTGCTGATGATACTAAACTAGGCAGGATAATAGTCAGCTAGCGACAGGTAATGTCTTCAAAATGATCTCGATCATTTGCACGAGTGGTCCATAAATTGGCAGATAAGTTTCAACGTAGACAAATGTAAGGTATTAACCCTTTCCCTGCGGGTGACGTTCTGGAACGCATAGGCAATTTACAGCAATTTCCAGGCTTTAAAAGCCTGTAAAAGCCGTAGAAATCGAGTGTCAGTGGGCGGGAGCGTGAGGGACCTTCGTCCGACCCTCAGAGCAGCCAGCCGCTCTCACTCAGGGAGACTGTGGTCTCGACAGTGTTGCCGAGCGAGCGAGTGCTAATAATTAGCGAGTTTTCCCGAATGTCTATGGCAACGCTGCAGGTGAACCCCGCCACCTACGAAGCTCGTTCTGGTGTCATTTTGAAGCTGTTTTCGGCAGAATACAGTTCATTTAATGCAGATACTTGATTAATCATTCAGGAGTGCCTGAATATGCCCTAAATAGCGCAAAGGATTGGAAATCGTAATGTAGATGCGAAATACAAACTAGACAATGTAGAATTGGATAACGCAGAGTGTGAGAAGGATCTAGGGGTGCTCATTAGTAATGATCTGAAACCCAGAAAATAATGTATAAGTGTTAGGAACAAGGCAAATAGAGTTCTAGGATTCATATCTAGGAGTGTTAGCAACAGGACTGCTGAAGTTTTCGTAAAACTATACTTAGCACTAGTAAGGGGAGGTGTGGTGGAGTGGTCTTGCCACTGGCCTGGTAATCCAAAGGTCCCGGGTTCAAATCCCGATGTATCAATGGGAAGATATTTGGATGGAATTTGTGCTGTACCTAGTATCAGTGCATTACCACAAGCCCACCGAAACGTCAATAAAATACCCTCATTGTTCCCTGATTAAATAGCACTGTATGAATATTCCCATATTCAAAATATGCTATAGGGGTGCAATGCCTGGTGAGTTATCTGCTCAACAGGTGGCGTTGTGTGTGTGTAAGAGTGAGAGTCCGAGTGTAGGGGTTGAGACAGTGAAGCACGGGAACGAGGTGGCTTCTGAGAAGGGGTCGTTTCGGGCCATGAGTGAGCACCGTGCCTCATGTGAAGGCAAGATGGCAGGTGCTCGTTGTACTCTACGTGCTTCACATGTCTCACTCCCTAGACTGGAACAAGACTTCACGGGCTTCACTGTTCATTGCAAAGCAGTGAATGTTAAGGCTCTTAGCCTATGCCCGAGAGGAAGTAAGTTGGAATATAGAAAAAAAAAAAAAAAAAAAAAAAAAAAAGACCCCATTTAGACTATGCTGTTCAATTTTGGTGCCCTTATTACAGAATGGTGGTGGGGCTGAGGCTGCCACTGTTGCTAGAATTAGATGTGGCTGGGGGAAGTTCAGAGAACTGCTGCCAATCCTAACCATGAAAAGAATGCCTCTCCCCCTGACAGGAAAGGTGTATGCCTCATGTGTTAGAAGTGCAATGACGTATGTCTCAGAAACATGGGCTGTTAAAGTAGAGGATGTCAACAGAATGGAACATAATGAGATGAGAATGGTGAGATGGATGTGTGGGGCCAGGCTACAGGATAGAATAACAAATGTTGAGCTGAGGAGACGTTTAGGTATAAAGAGTATTAGCGAGGTGATGTGTACTTGTAAGTAGACTGGGATGGTATGGACATGTGAAGAGAATGGATGAACAAAATTGGGTGAAAAAATGCAGGTCTGTGATAGTGGAGGGAGCTGCACCAAGGGGTGGACCGAGGAAGACCTGTGATCGAACTATACGTGCCGATCTCAAATCCAAGAACTTGACAAGTGAAGCAGCCCTTAACATGGTTGCCTGGAACGCCGCCATTAGGACAAGAGACTGAAACTGCACGTATGTGTGGAACACTCAGTCTTAAAACTTTATGTACTACTGTATGTACATTGTCCCTAATAAATTATGTATAATAAGGCTGCGAGCCTATTCCCTATAATTATTCTCATCAGTGCCTTCATTGATTAGTGTGTTTAACCCTCTGTTCCCGGAAGGGCTCTTGAACGCCCATAAAAAAGCATACACGAGCTGCCCGGAAGGGCTCTTAAACACCCATGACGTCAAAGCCTGTGAGCTTGGTGTGCGAGGCGTC